>BGPR01001865.1:54997-79785 GCA_013235015.1 Araneus ventricosus | reverse complement strand
AACGATTTGAAAGAAAAGATATTTTTAATATTCTGAAGAATATTTAGAAGCATATTTTATCCTAGAATATGTTTAGTAGATGAGTAAACTGGTTGGATGCAAAATATTTAAGCAATCAAACGATTGTTATGGTAATGGCACCCCATTTTCTCGTCAAAATAGCACAAATGACGATTATTTTAATGAAAAACCTAATTGTCGTTGATTTGGTATTTGTCTAATGTCAAGTTTAACCAAATAAAGACAAAATCAAACTTCAGTAAAGTTATAGAAGTAGGTATATTAACCATTGTGATAGATATCACTTGATACTAGTATTCTTTCGCTTTCAAAATTCTCCCAATTTAATGTAAAATAAACTTTCAAATTAGCTTGGAAATTTCACTGCTTGTTCTGACATCAAGTATTCGTCCATTCTTCCTAGTTTTTATGTGAATGGCCTGGCGTTCCTCGAGAACTACAACGGCGTAAATTAGGGAGCAAATTAATTTCGGACCGGAAAGAAATCAACACTCTTTAAACCTCGAGTCAAGTGTGACTCGCTGATCAAAACTTTCATTGAGGAGGTCATGAATAATGCAAGACGAGGAATTTTCATTCGGCTTTCGAAAACTCGGTATTTGCATAAGTGGACGGAGGTCTTGGCTCAACTCTCAGAGGGGAATGTCTGAGAGTCAGGAGAAGAATTCTTCTCATTATGATTGCGCAGACAGATAGTCTCAACGAGAAACACTTAGAAGCACACAGTTCTGCCTCGATACAATGAATGACGAATATAGCTCTAAATGGTTATTCTTTCGTACGGAAATGATTTTCAATACAAAGCAAAAAATCTTACGTGTAACAGCATCATCGACGACCGAAGGAAGATATTCAATGTTCCAGAATTATGAATTAAGTACAATGGTTTATTATAGTCGGCAATTATTTAGAAAAGTGGTTCTCAACCCATGGGCCGCGGCCCACTTGAGGGCCTCGGATAGCGTATAAGGGGGCCGCGAAATGCTAGTTAAGAGTCGAAGTCAGGGAAGCTTCAAGAGTCTTTACTTGTTCTTGCGTTATAGAACAATATATTTTAATTCCTTTAAGCTTCACTAATTACTAGAATATAAGGGCTTCTAATATACAGGGTGTTCATACTTATCGTGGTCCAATAGCTAATTTCTAAACCTTTATAGATAGACATATAGTTCCAACTGGAAAAATGCTTTAAATAAAGGGAAGAATTATATTTTATGTGTTTTGAGTCACTAAATATATTTCTGAAAATGTTACGAATTCTAAATTTTTATACGGTTCCCCCGGTCCTATCTTAGTAAAATATTTTTGACACTCTAACATCTTAAACAAAAGAAGTTCCACTCTTCAGCGACTAAAACTGAGTGAGTTATGGAGCTTTGAATTTCATGATTTTTACCAATCAGCGGCCTCGTCGAGCAACTGCTGCGCATTGATTGGTGAATCGTCTGCAAGACGGCTATTGAAGTGGTGTAAAGTGGTCTATATCAGCGATATTCAAAGTTCCATAACTCGGTCAGTTTTAGTCGCAAAAGTATGGGACTTTTTTTTTGTTTAAAATGTTAGAGTGTAAAAATTATTTTACTAAATATGATTGATAGGACCGGGGGACTGCATAAAAATTTAGATTTCTTAACTTTTACAGGAATATATTTATTCACTCAAAAAGCATATATTATAATTCTTCCTTTCATTTAAAGCATCTTTCCAATTGAAACTATATGTCTATCTCTAAAGGTTTAGAAATTAGCTATTGGACCACGATAAGTGTCGACACCCTGTATATATATATATATATGTCTTTGCATTTTTTTTACTTGTATATTTAGTTAGTGGGCCTCAAAATATTTTTTTGCACAACAGGTGGTCCGCACAACCAAAAAAGTTTGGGAACCACCGATTTAGAAGACCAACAAAAAGAAGTCCCAATATGAAACAAATATATTTTTATTGTTTTAAGCTTTTATTCAACTTGACTGTCGTGTCCTCAAATCTTGAGATCGATTTCTTAACCACTTCCAATAGAGATACAACTTTGAAATTTAGCACAGTGGTGGGTTTCTGGAGATAATACAATATTATGCAAAAAAATTTGCAATCTATACCTATTTTAAACCTAACAAAAGGATATTAAAAGTTTAGCCCTATATCTGGGCGATAAAGTTTGGAAGGTGGTAACCTCACGTTATGTAGGGCTGTAACAACACCACGAAGCTAACAGAGAATACGCTATACTTCCGGCGCTGCACCGATGAATGACGTAATAGCTCGTCTTTCCACGCGTCTTGGGTTTACTTTCTATTAGAATTCGCCAACAATCAGACTTTCAGTTACTTCTTGGGCGCCAAACGTTTCGCGATCAAGCAAAAAGAGAAAGTTTTGTATATCGATTCTATTTTTTCTATTATATTGTTGATAGTAATTGTAAGTTATCGCGTAATATAATGTCGTGTGTATTCGTGTCATCCGTCACTAAAAAGTAGAAAATCAAATTAAATAAAAAAAAATTTAATGTATAAGCTTTTATTCATGCGAAAAAATGAACGCAAATGTTGAAAATATTTTTTTATTACAATAAAATGCATGCTTCGAATAAAAGTGTGGGCGCCTTTAGCTACCAGGAATATTCCGCTTGTTTAAAAAAATATACACAAAATATAAGGCACCCACGCTTTTGTTCGAACCATGCATTTTATTGCAATCAGAAAAATTATTTTCAACTTTTGCGTTCATTTTTTAGCATGAATAAAAGCTTATACATTATTTTTTTATTTAAATTTATCAAATATTTGATGCATTTGAATAGAATGCGGTTGATATTTATACGTTGGTACCCTTTTCTCTTACAATGGCGACAAAGCAAGATGGCTGCTGATGTTGACAAGACAGAATTGCTGCTAATGTAAGAACTGAAAACTTCACAGTTAAAGATTAATTGCTTGGTGTATGCAGCAGCCAACAGAAATCACTGCGTAGCAGTGTACAGGAACTCTGAATGTTTTCCAGACTGATGCATGCCCAACCAAGAGCATCTTAACCGATTAATCTAAAGAATTTGTGAAAACTATTAAAGGCCTCAAAAAAATGTTGCTTCTGAATAATCCAGGTTGAGAAAACTTTGGCTGTAAACGCGCGAACAATCCATGGTAGATTAGCCTTTTGTTTAGAAAGCGCTCACTTTTACAAACGAACTGTTTCTAAGTCATTTCCATACCTGCAGCATGCACTAAATGCATATTTGGCATTTCGACAACTCCATCAGTACTACTCTATTCTACTTTCACTGCGGATATGATTCTTATAAAATGGCTCGAATTACCGAATTCACTTTAGGCTATGAAAATTTCTCCCGCCAAATTGCGTGGAATAATGAAGCAAAGTCAAAAATTTGGATTGTATTTTACTTCATTGTTCAAGATGTTCAGCTAGTCTATTTTTCCCTCCTGGAACAAACTAGGATTACATCCTGCAGCAAACTACAGATTCAAGAAATTCGCAAGCAAAAGATTAGAAAATAAACAAAACCTTCACATTTTAATGCAAATTTTCATTTTTTTATTTATCAGTTAGGGTCATTTGTGAGATGGGAATAACAGCCTTAACATCTAAAAATTAATTCTATAACGCCGTTTTATCATTCAAAGAATCAATGCGTGGAATCATAGTCAATTTTTTATTTTCTACAGTAAGAATTCCATCCTTTTACCTTGAATTGTCAGCGTTTTCAGCTTTTTCAACATCTTATCTTATCAAATATGTAAAGTTATCATTAATATTTTGTACCATCTATAAGATGCATTCTGTGTTAATAATAATCGACAATCAGGCAATTGTTTTCTTTTTGTCTACCTACTAGCCCATATTACTGAATTTTCCTAATACTTGACAGGCTGTTAATTGTAAAATGTTCTTAGCAATGAGCTGAGGGAACAAACATCTCATGAGGTTAATTTAAAAGAAAGAAACAATCCTAGTTCCTTTCTATTTTATTCCAACTTCTCTGTTTAAATATTTGAAAGATGAGTTTGTTTTCATTATTTGCGGCATTCAAATATTAACGTTCTCAAAATTATTTACATTTTTCCTCGTCTGCTTCGATGTTTAAGAATGATTATTCGGAAATTAATCTTGCATCTTTAAACCTTTAGGGATTGTTAAAATAAATATCTCGTTCCATATTTGATTATTTGTCTTTTAAAATTTTACTCGAAGAGCTGTATTTATTTATTTATTTATTTAAAGCAAGCTAATTTATACCCATGCATATTTTAATGTCTCGAAGGTATTTTAAGGAAATAAAATAATTAATTTCTTAAGAATGTTTTCTAAAGCATGAGCATTTAAGAGAATGAGGAAATAATCGATATCTTAAATAAAAGAATATTGATTCATTCATTTATCAATGTATTGATAAATAAAAGAATATTTTATTTCAAAATAATAAAAGGAATTAAAAAAAATGATTTCATATATTTTGTCCCCAGGTTGTTGCTGTAAGTGTTTGTGTTGTTGTGTGACGCAAGAACCAGTATTGGCGCAAAGCTTATTGTAGAAAATGGAAGCATGTTAAAATAAGCAGGTAATGAGTTTGGAGCAATTTTTTATAATTCCGGAAAAAAATGATATCTCGCAAATTGGCGTGTTAAAACAAAGTGTCAAATAAATCGAGTGTCAATCCAGTGACCAAGATATTCTAAAAGAACTCGACTATTTCTAAATAAAGTTAAAAAGGCCAATGGCCTTTACAAATGCAAAAAAATATGTCGATGAGGAAGTTTTCCCACCAAGTCTCAAATGTGTTCTGATACAGAGCTAAAGAATCATAAACGATGATTTTAAGAACACATAATCAAACATTTTGTTACAGAAGCATTCCCAAATGATTGCTATTTTCAAATATAAAGCCATGTCATGAGTTAATAGTGTTGAAAAACGATTATTTTTAATCCTCTTTTTAATTGTAGGATTGGAAACAAAAATTTCATCTTTGACTAAAACATTCAAAACATTTCTAGCAGTAAGAATCAGAAGGTTTTAAATTTTTATCGAATCTTTTAAACGGTTTTCAATTGATTTTATTGCTCTTATTTATGAAATTATTATTATCTTAGAAATGACTTTGATGAATGATGCTACACTTTGAAATTCAGATAATTTACATTTGAATCAATTGATGGTAAAAGGGGCCTTCTGCATTCTCAGCGGACATTACATTTTTATTTTCATTTTTAATTTGATGAATGTGAATGCATCTTTGGTGTAAAAATGGGGCTTTTGACATTCGCAGCCACGTTTTGGTTCAAAGTTTCCATGTGATGTTAGAAGAAGGCTTCTTCGCAGAAGAGTCCTTTTAACATCAATATAGCAGTTCTCTGCTAGATTTCAGAAGGCCCCCTTTTAATATCCATCGATTATTTTTAGTAGAATATTATGCCATTTTTTTAAGCAACTGAAAATCTTAAATAGAATATTAGGCCATTTTTTTAAGCAACTGAAAATCTTAAATAGAATATTAGGCCATTATTTTAAGCATCTGATGATATTAAGTAGAATATTAGGCCAGATAGAATCCTTATACAATACTGAGAGTATAAGAATCTATAAAAGTTAGTTTAGTTTAGTTATGATAATGTCCCGTTTTTGAAGTAATACGAGGGCTATTTTGGGACTGACCTCGTAATTTTGAACCGCCCTCAGATGACGAAGACGGCACCTGTGCTGGCACACCCTGTCCAAACTTCCGCACCACACCAGCGGGAACACGTTTTACCCGAATTTATAAATGTACAGGGTGATTCGAAAAAGTATCCCCAAAAGCGTTTGTGGGCATATTAAAACAAATCAGTTTTACAAAGCGGTAAATTCACGTGTACATGTCAATAAGGTTGCATATAAATAGAAAATCGCTTCGTTATTCGTCTGCTATATAAGATATTTGGATTTATTATCCAGTGTTACATTAACCCCTTGAGTCTCTAGGCCATCATATTGGTAATATTGACGTGCATCGAATTACCACATTTTTAGGCTTATAAACTAAAATTTAATCAATAATTAGCTTTATAATTCGACACAAAAATTACGTAGAATGCATAAGCATCTCAAGTATTCTATGCCTTCTTAGATGAATGAAAACGACAGCCTCTTTCCAAAACAGGAGGGTCATCTTATTAGATAGCAAACAAATGCGATCCTTAAGGGCTTTGGTAATGATTAAAAATGCACGCGATTTTACACAGGAAAAATGAAAATTAATACGCGTTTGGAATTTTAGAAGTATTTGTGGATTCCTCTTTGAAAATCGCACTAGAAAATGTCGGTATTAAGTTTTAATTTTTAGAACTTACGAACTTGGTTTAGAAAACACACTTCACCAGTGAAAGGAGTTAGGGGTCTATTCTGGCACCCCCGGTTGGGGGGGGCGACGTCACTTTTCCCGTTGTTAACGTGCGGAAAAAGTGACGTCTCCCAACCCAATCGGGGGTACCAGAATAGACACGTTAGACACATGATGGAAGATTTGGCTTACAGCTCCAAATACATGTTGGATTTTCCATCTTAAGCCCACGATTGATACGAAATAAATTGCAAATTACCAAACTGTAGAGAAATATCGTCACTTAGCAAGCAACGCCATCTATCTCAATTTTTTGAAATTTCGGAGAGTAAGAAAAAACCGATTTCTTTCAATCAATAAAGCATACTTTTGAATTTTTTAACATCCGATATGAACACGAGACCACATGGTCCTTCCAAATATTGAAATAAATTCAGAAATATATTTTATTCTTTGCGAAAAATTGTTTTTTTTTCTTCCTCTTCGAAGTTTCAAAAAATTGAGATAGGTGGCCTTTCTTATCAAGTGACGATATAAATAATTTATCATTTCCAGAAAAATGCCCTGTTGGTGTAGAGCTAAGTCATAGGAGATGGTTAGATTTGTAAAATTAGGATACTTGATAACTAACAAAGATGGATGTCATCTTTCAAGTAAGTTTTGAAGAGTTTGGAAAAATATCCTTATTAAGCTAAAAAAAACTGAAAAAGAAAGCTGTGAGGGCTTGCAATTAGGAAAGATGTCCACCTCACAGTTTCTTTGGGCGGACTAACGCCTTCAAATAAAGCAGGCGGGTTGTGAAGAAGGAAACAAAGAACTTTTTTCCCTCCACCATCTCCGAGAAGGGCCAACAAATTGGAACGAATGTCTGTTCCTGTCGGGATGTTCTGCCTCTAATCCTCGACCAGAAGATCCGATTACTTTCTCTGTCCTGTTGGTCGCTGCCTTTTCGAGTAAAATTGTAAACAGAAAGTAAATATCGAAGTCCTTCTGAGCGAGCGACAGGTTGTGATTTCTTAGTACCTATTTCTTGAGCAAGGAATTGCAAACTTTTCAGACAAAAGCCAGATCTATCTGAAGAACAGCTTAAATTTATTCGAGAGCCTTAAGGACATTTTTAAAGATCATGAGAATTCTGAACAATATAAGAATAATATTATCCTAATAGCACCGATATTCTGAATACCGCACAGTTTTGTAAATAAACTAATTAGTACAAAAGAGTAAGATTTAACGAAAAAACACAAATCAATAAAAAAACAAAATTAAAATAAGATACAAACAAAGCATCTGGAGCGCGCTAAATGCTACAGGCTCAATAAAATTGCATTGGAGTATTTTGGATATTTTTTTATCTTCTTTTTCAATCTGGAATACTTCGGGCTCACATGGGTTCCAGGAAATTCTCTTAGGTGAATTTTCTTGACTTTTGTTGGAATCCCCTACAGAAAAGTATTCCGTTAGAATTCCCGCAGATGAGTGACACCTTGAAAAGGTTCATCTGATGGATTCTTTTTCTTTTCAAGCAGTATTCCTGTTTTTATATGTAAGAATTCCCGCAGATGAGTGACACCTTGAAAAATTTCATCTGATGGATTCTTTTCCTGTTGTTACATGCTAAAATCCCAGCAGATGGGTGACACCTTGAAAAATTTCATCTGATGGATTCTTTTTTCTTTTCCTGTTGTATTCCTGTTATTTGTTAAAATCCCCGCAGATGGGCGACACCTTGAAAACGTTCATCTGATGGATTCTTTTTTCTTTTCCTGTTAGTATAAGTTAGAATCCCCGCAGATTGGTGACACCTTGAAAATGTTCATCTGATGATTCTTTTTTTCTTTTCCTATTGTTATATGTTAGAATCCCGCAGATGGGTGACAGCTGGAAAAAGTTGATCTGATGGATTCTTTTTACTTTTTTTGACTTCTTCCAACCTTATTCATTTTTTGCCTTTTTTAAAAAAATATTATGTTGGATAGTTTATTGTACAGTTTTGTAAAGATATGAATATTGTAAGGCATCTTGCGCTAATCGGGTAAATATATATTTATTAATAAAGATAAATAAAAAAAATACAAATAATTATTTTCAGATACGATTCTAAAAGGAAACACTAATTTCACTCCACAGTTTGCATTTAATGTAGTTCATGTTACAATTAATTATAAGAAGGATATAAAAATTTTGTGAAACCTCTTTACATAGGAAGAAAAAAATGAATAGAAATAACTATTGTAAAATAAGTATAGTTCAATTTTTAGTAGGATTATCGCATTTTTCCTGCACGGCTTAGGCCATTGCGAGGTAATCTTTGTCATAGAAATAAGTCTGAAAGTGTATAGCTCATTTTAATAGAGCTTGTATATCGGCAGATGGATTTCGCTCAGGATTCGTGTTGGTGCGGCGGGGAATCAGGTCTTATAGAAACTACTAATTGATAAGATTTTTGGTTCTTGGGGAAGCTTAGCGTCATGGATTTTTAATTTCCTCGTGGGAGAGATTTAACGTGATTCAGGTTTGGTTTGGTTTTTGGGTTTTAATGGCACAAGAGCCATCTTTATACTGCGCCAAACGTATGGTAGAAAAGCAGAATCACGATAATAAAATATATGGTGTTATAATAAAAAAGGTAGATAAAATTCTAAATTCTCTCTGAAATTATTCATAGTTGCACATGAAAAGATGAAAACATTTTGCCAAAAATGGATGGATAAACGACGAAAGAAGATAAAAATGCATGTTTTGGAGTTTGAGTTTTGGGGTTTGTTTTACCATAACGCAAGTTTTGGTTTGGTTAGTTTGTTTTCTGGCGCAGAAGCCTGTTAAAATGCAAGTTCTAAAATATTAAACGTAAAATATGTCTAAAACGTCACATGGTGGGCAAAGACAAAGTGAAAAAGCAAGGACGAAAACTATATAGATAAAATGTTTAAAAAATTAAAGAAGTAAACTCGTTAGTTTTAAGAAACCTATACATCTCAGGTCATTTGTTGTTTTTCAAAATATTTTTTTTAAAAAAAGTAAACAAAGTCCAAAACAGAGAAGCAATAATGCTGCCTGTTTCTGTATTTGTTTGTCTTTTCAGGTTTGGTACAGGGTGGAGGACTGATAACTCTAGGTGAGTCTTCCAAGTTCTCTGACATGTTATACTCTAAAGTGTCCTCTTCTGATAAAGAGGAAGAGCTCATCTCGGCATCAGCTTCAAATTTCCGAGATTTTAAAAGTTTTTTTCTAATGGCGGGAGAACAGCCGTATGTAGAAGTTCAGTGTCAACAGAAGTAGGTTTGACGGTTTCAAAAGGTTTCAATGCAGATTCATGAGTAGAGATGTTATCCTGTGTTGGAATACAGTTGGGAACTTTCACGGTGAGAGATTGTATAACATTTTGAGATCTTTCTATGCTATGGCGACGGCATTATATGTTTTAGTAGGAGAGTCCTTTTCAGCTTTTTCTTGTTTGCAACAAGTTTAAAATCAGTTAAGCCAGGCGAAGCTGAATCTTCTTCACTGACCGGAGCAACAGATGAAGAGGAAGGAATTGGCAAGTTTGTTATTAGAGGAGATGCTCTTTTAGTTGATTCAGGCGGTTTAGAAATAGAAACAGCAGAGATCTTCTTTTATTTTTATTCGTTTTCAAACTATTAAGGGGACATACGACTGTTAAACCTCGAAAATTTCCGATTTTAATAAAAAAATATACATTATTTCCCTGTCTTTTCTGAACAATTTAAAACAACCCTCGTTAAAAATTCCCATAATTATGGAAGTTATGAAGGAAAATGTATCAGCTATTCAGCGTAAACATGGAATATGGTCATATCTTTAAAGCGCTTTATTTCAAAATCTGTTTTTTTATATTGAGCACACGATATCTCAAGAATTATTGAATATTTTTATAGAAAATTTTTACCGAATATGTACTGTGCTGTGTTCTACAAATTGAACCACAGTTTTGTACATATTTTCTCCAAAGAAGTTTTTTTGCGGGGTTAGAAATGTTGAAATTTTAACATTTTTGTTTTAAATTGGTATATAAAACAGAAATTAAATTTAAATGTTAATAAATTGAGGTTCAGTTTCTTAAAGAGACTGTTTGAATTACTTAGATACTCAGAATATTGCGTTTAGGCCAATATTTTATGCGTAACCATGCGCGCAAGGTGACTATCTCATTTTTTCTCCGAAATTATACCCATATTTATTACTCTCTCAAATAAATACATACCAATATGAAGGTTTGAAAGTATGTGTACAATAACAGAAAGAACAGACGTTTCCAGAAACAAAAGTTAGTTTTTGAAATGTTTTGTTTTAGGGATATAAAGTATCGAATTTGACAGTTTTTTCCCTATTCTTCGGAGGTTTAAAAGGCGTATGTCCCCTTAATTTTTAAGATTTTCCCTTACTTTTAGATCATCGGCTATATGCATATAGAGGGCACAGAACATGAAGGAGATAAAAGCATGATTCGCAGGCGCAAACCCGAGATAAAAGTCGATTTTATTTGAAATAAGGCCGTATATAGCACGCATCAAACGCTAATGGCGTTATAATTCCCTAGTCGCAGCCGAAAATCACTCAAGCCTCTCAGGAATTAGCGACTATCTATGATCTAATTGTGACGTCATAAGCGCACGAAGCTTATTAGCGGGTCAAGAGAAGCGCACATCGCTGACCCGCTAATTAAAAGCTACACATTATCATCGCCCGCTTCAAAAATGCCCCGACGACATTATCATTAGCTGGAACCGGAACAAACCTCGTGAATCCCGGAGAAAAGGATTCGGTAATCGATGCATCATGGTTGACGCAAAACGCCGTCTTCGCGGGCAAAGACACGGGATGGGCGGGCCCTCCCATTGGCCCTCCGGAAAAATGACGCCCTGGTAACAAGGCGAGATGTCAGGATGGCCCTCGTGGACTCCAAATTCGGACGCGGCCCTCTTTAAAAGAATCCTGTACATGTCATAGACAGAGATGGATGGGAGAGGGGCCGTGCTAGAGATTCCAGTCTCCTCGAAAGAGGTTTCGTGTCCTCCCTACCGTAAAGAATTACGAGGAAAAAGTAATGAATAATAAGATGCTGGATATGTTTCAATATCAGTAATATAATATTGCATCCAAAAGTTTATTAATCTGTTACTTTGTTTCAGAAGTCTGCGTTGTCTTGAAAATTAAAAAGGAAAGAGTTATAAAAAGTAACGGTTTAAATCTGGGATTTTTGCAAAGACAACCCAGAAAAGTGCTTTCTCACTTGTTTAAGCTTTTCCTTAACCAATTAACTGTTTCGACGTCTTTGGGAAATGTGCATATAAAATGCGTCGCACAAATTCAGCGATGACGAGTATACTCGTGAAACACAGAGTATCTGCAATATGGAATTAAGTTGTAATGCAATGACTTTATTTTTTATTTTACATTTTCTGCACAACTTTATAATATTTACGTACTTCAAATTCTTTCGTTGCACTGTAATGTGCTATACTCGTTGATCTGGTGACGGCTTGGTACAGACTAATTTACTTTCTTCGATCAGACAAAAATATTGCGCCACTTATTGCGTAGGCTAAAACAATATATGAATCCGTAATTGCTTCAATGATGACTAATAAAGTCAACCATACATTTACGAAAAACAATTCATACCGGTTCTTTCATAATTATTATTTATAAACTTTTATTTCGTCTTGGCCTCAAAATATTTCAAACATCTTGAAGTTTACGAATATATTTCAGTTTTCACTAAAATTGGAATTTAAACTGCAAATTGTCACTACTGTTTACTCGTGACGAATATATTCGTCATAACACAAGATTATGCACTTTTTTAATGACGAGTATACTCGTCATAAACAGTTCACTGGTTAAAGATTGAACAGATGTTGTACCAGTATATTTTTACCATTGTTAACAGGCTGCTACGTATACTAGTACGGCATATTTTTTATATGTTGGTACATATGCTGTACCAATAGATATTCCACCTCTGTTTACAGGCTGATACATATCCTGTACCAATAAGCCATTAAAATTTCGGTTCCCTTTTGGCTGTAAAATCTTGCCCCTCTAATAATCTTGCATATCTTTTCCTATTGTACCATGACTTGTATGATGGATGTCTATTGCTGATGAGGGAAAACAAGAACAGGTAACAAAACAAGCGGTTTTAAAAGGACTCCAGGTCTTATCTTTTGAAAAAAGGAGAAAAAGCATTTTTCTACATATCCGTTAAAATTCAAGTTTTAAAAGAAGATTCTAAATTTCGCAAAGCCGAAATCTGAAGGTTAAGCCATTGGAATGTAAACAAAATCAAATCTCCTTACCATTCTAAGCATGCGGGTTGACTACATGTTTGGATGTCGCGACAAATAACACGGACACTGCGGCTGAACACTTCATAACCCCCATTGTGTCACTTGTTATCGGGTACGACCAGTCTCATTCCTATCTTTGCGCCTGTGGTGACATTGGTCCACCATTCCACTACGCAACGACCTGCTATCTAACAGCATCATAACACTTTATTAAACCAAGTGAAAACCCAACTTCTATCTGGTGGAGAAATCTTCTCAACAACAAGCTTTCAAGACTCAAAGTCATCAACTTAGTCTCTTTCTTAATTGAAAATGAAGACTCAATACAAACAAATTAATACATCAGGCGTAGACACCTCCTAGGAAACTTTTCCTCCTTCAACAAGACAAACAAGGTTCAAAACCTCCATGATCCAGAGAGAATAAATGAATAATTTTTTTTACTTCTTTTCTTATAAAGGGGAATTTTTAAATTTTAGCTTCGTTATTCGTTCTCATAATCCTTTTATAAATAATAATTTATTAAACAATTGCAACAACAGCCTCAAATTGTGTTGGGAGGCTGCAACTGTTAACCAACAATGTATTGCATGTGTTTTTAGTTATATAAGTTTATAAATGTTTTAGCCTTTCTTTCAATAAAGGTTCACGTTCCCAACCAACAAAAAGCGGTCCTGGTTAAAAGTTCGGTGGTTTACTGTGGTGATTAGTAATCGGAGACGGGCCCTACTAGTCACGCCACCAATATTATGCTTACCTTTGAAGCGAGACGCTGCTTACTTATCCGGCTGCTTCTCTTCCCCATATCTCAGGCGCCCCCGGGTAGGATTCATTGGAATGCGAGATCAATAATGCATTTTCACCACAATAATGCGCAGGAATGTTTCAATAAGGCTAACGATTACCTATTCTCTCCTTTCCTTACTAACCCTTTAACTACGGGTAAAACTATACACGACAACAAAGCCAAACGCAGAAAAAAAAGGCGATTTTAACATAATTGTCATTTTTGTTTGTACATTAGTAAAATTATTTCAACTATGCTTTAGAACATCACTTAATAAAGCGAAGTTTCATTTTTGACTAATTTTGTGAGAAAAATTATAAAAATTTGAATGATATTACTTATATCATTCAAAAATATACTGAAAGGCAACCAACTAACATCCATAAATTCCACAAGTATAAACTATATACAAAAGCATAAGGTTGTTTAAAATTATTGGTGGATATCTGCACATCCATTGGCGACCTCCGTATATAATAATAAGTTAGAAAACATGAAACGTCTATTGACGATCGCCGGAATGCAAGGCAGACTTGATAAATCGCTTACTGACGACAGAACGCCGCCTCATGTCACCGTACCTGAAGCCATTATAGCGACCGAATCGGTTGGATGGACATGGGACTCGCTTATTGACGACAACCGGAGTTAAAGGGTTAAAAGGCCACATGGATTGACATAATAGTACACGAGAGAAAAACTATTTACTGAGTGGCAAGATGAGTCCGTTAATAGATTTACAAATATTATAGATATATAGAATAATTCATCAGGGTAGGAAATTCTTACAACTTAGTCGTAGAGCATCCGTAACAACCCAGGCGTCGTCAGTGAAAGGCTGACATAGCATCTCTATCTCCCGTATGTTAATGGCACATTAATTTTGATTTTAAGTGATTAATGTTTGCATTTGACAACTTCCCATTTAAGGATGATCTATTTTTAAAAACTAGATAATCAGTTAAGTTCCCCTGAATGAGTGGTTACGATCTCAAAGAAGAATTTTTATTAATCCAATTGCGTTTTTCCGAAGCAAGCGATATAGATGAAAAGAAAACACGTGGTTAATGGGGGAGACATGTTTTCCCGTTACTTATTTAGCAAGTTGAACCATAAAAAATTATTTATTGTGTTTTAAGCAGGTCTCAAAAAATCCCTCTAAATGGGTTCAGTTGCAAATGCGATGAAATACAGGAACTTTAAGCATATAAAGAAATTTGCTGCTTTTCCTTGTATTTTTTGCTTCTACAAGGAGATATTTGGGCATTAGATCTCTAACATTTGAAAAATTTTCTTTAGTTACATTATCGGGCAAAACTATTTTATGGGTTTTAGAAATCGTTTTCGATGCTATTTGACATTTTCTATCTGGAAATCCTTCATCATACATTACGATAATACAAAGGAAAACTTATTTTTGATTAAATGCTCCGCTGCACTATTTAAGTTAATTTTCAAACATTTATCATCTGCTCCAATGCTTTAATTTTGCCTTGACGATATACGATTTTTACAAAACGACACTATAAATTAATGTCGTGTAAGTAATTTTTGCGTTCTTCCCTAGAACTCAATACCTTGATGAATAAATTCCCTTTGCTAAGACGGAGTTCTGGTGTCCTCACGTTGATGGAATGTTTAACTTTAAGGAGTGGAGTACCCACTTAGGGGTAGTCTTCGTCATTTAACCTCGGTTCAAAATTACACTGCATGTCTACAAATAACCCTCATGCAGTTCTAGAATGGGATGTTGATACTAAATTGTAGTTAAGCTTAGTAGATCTATTCAGGATCACTTTTGAAACATTTATCAACTGCTCCAATGCTTTAATTTTGCCTTGAAGATTTACGATTCTTACAAAACGGCACTATAAAATATAAATTCATGTCGTGTAAGTAATTTTTGCACTCTTCCCTAGAGCTCAATACCTTGATGACCAAATTCCCTTCGCTAATACGGAGTTCTGGTGTCCTCACGTTGATGGGATGTTTAACTTTAAGGAGTGGAGTACCCACTTAGGAGTAGTCTTCGTCATTTAACCTCGGTTCAAAATTACGCTGCACATCTCCAAACAACGCTAGTGCAGTTCTAAAATGGGATGTTGATACTAAATTGTAGTTAAGACTAGTAGATCTATTCAGGATCTCGATTAGTGGTGGACATAGTGGTTCATATTAACTTTATAGAAAGTCCTTTACGATGAATGTGTGTGGGGGAGGGGGAAGATGTTTTTGAAGAGTTGGGTGTCAACTTGATTTAATTTTTCACTGCACTTCTGCTTTCAGTATTAACTGGATTTTTTTACGACGGAATAATAATTTGAATAAAGATAGTTTGACCAAATATTTTCATTCTTGTGAATAAATTATATTCAATATATAACCAACGGTGGCTCGTCCATTAGGACTGCAGAGTTGCAGCACTCCCTGAAATGTTTTTTAAACTTGTATTTTTTTAAAATTTTATTCGCTTACTTTTTCTCCCCCAGAGTTCCATAACTTACGAAAATGCCAAAAACAAGTAAGGGAGAAGCAGGTCTGAGCTGCGAAATACTCCTGCTCCTCCAAAATTCGTTCACTGTGCAGAAAATCCGGAGAGAAAAAGCAACCCTTTCTCCCTTTAACTTAGACGGGTTATGGGCTGCCGGGTGAGCAGCTTTGGCTGGCACGGAGCCAACTGACTCGGTTTCTGTTGCGTCGGCAGAAACACATCTGGTTGATTGATTATTTGCTTTCTCTTGATAGAAGGCTACATTTCTTTCATCCATTTTTGGAAGAGTGTTATCGAATGAAGTGGGCGACGAGGGAAGTGTGTATGTGGAGCTCTGTTTTTTTTTTTTTTTTTTGGTCAGCAGAATCGTCACATCAATATTCACTTAACTTTCTGTTAGTAAAACTAGTAGTAAATGTCATATATGCTGGTTATTTAATTTATTTGAAAAGCACTAAATTTCATATCTGGCTTTGGAATTGGAAAAATTTGGCTTACTGAAAGATAAAGTAGATTTTTAAAAATGCATTATCTTGATAATTATTATCTTGCAGCCCTCCTCGTTTCTGAGCTCACGAGCCGCCACTGCATATAAAACTAATTGTTAACAAGTAATATAAAAAAAATTTAAGTCAATTCCTACTCAGATAAACAAAGAAAAATTTTATTTTAGAAATTTGTTTCTCCCATGTAAAACTAAAATTAATTAATTAAATTTATTTAATGAATTAATATTTGAAAAAACTGTATTAACATCAAGTGTCATCCACCACAAGTTTTAAAAAATGTATTTGAACTTGAGTGGATGATTAAAAAGTATTTTATTAACGACTGAAAATTTGAACAAGATACATAAATATATATAGGGAGAGTGTGAACTAATGGTAAGAATTGAAGAAAAAACTTCATAAAGTCTTTTTTAACATATCCAATAGTGAGCATAAAGAAAGTAATCAACATTACCCTCTGACAAAAATACATGACAAAATGACGCCTTCGTGAACATACCAGAAAACAAAGGATATTAGGTCTAGAAGCTGACAAACCTAGCTCCATCTATTGAGAAAAATTCGAACCAAACGACTGAAGGCGACATATGCTTTCTCCCATATAGAACTAAAATAAATTAATTAAATTTAATTAATCAATTAATATTTGAAAAAACTGTATTAACATCAAGTGCCATCCACTACAAGTTTTAAAAAATGTATTTGAACTTGAGTGGATGAATAAGAAGTATTTTATTAACGACTGAAAATTTGAACAAGATATATAAATATATATAGGGAGAGTGTGAGCTAATAGTAGGAATTGAAGAAAAAAAATAGAGCTAAGTTTATCCATTCAAACTGAGAACTAAACATTTTTGGATGCAATTGCCAACAAGAGATATTTTTCAGAATATAAATTAAGTTCAAAAATGATATGTCTTGAGTAAATCTCTTGACCCGGACGTGATTTGAACACGCAGCCTTCTGATCTGGAGTCAGACGCGCTACCGTTGCGCCACCGAGTCCCGTTCCGCATTTCTTATCCCTATACCATGATCGCAGCCTGTGCGAGGCTCTAATAAATAAAATTAATTAATTCAATTTAATTAATGAATTAATATTTGAAAAAACTGTATTAACATCAAGTGTCATCCACTACAAGTTTTAAAAAAATGTATGTGAACTTGAGTGGATGAATAAAAAGTATTTTATTAACGATTGAAAATTTGAACAAGATATATAAATAAATATATATAGGGAGAGTGTGAACTAATAGTAGGAATTGAAAAATAGGAAAACTAACATTCTTTCATAATCCAGTAGTGTTGCAAAGAAGAGGGTTTATTGCGTTTCCTAAAGCCAAAAATGATGAGAGCGTCGAATAAAATATATTATTCCAGGGTCGATATTTACCTTTGCTGTAATCTGAAAGTTCATGTCTGCAGATCTGTTGCAGTTATGGACCAAAAGCGATTACTGAAACCGAACCACAAGCTCTGATAACATTCATGCTATAAAAATCAAGCTAAGAAATTTATTCTTCAGCAGTCCAATTTTTGTCTTTCTCGACGCTCACGTCGAGAGTCCTTCACAGAATTTTACCCGCGTCTGGCCGAGGACCCAACCTGAAAGAGGTAAACAATAGCAAAAAGCAGAAGGTGTCATGACCGGCTTCTGGTCTTGGCGTGGATTGCTGCCGTTTCAAAGACTCCTTTCACACCTTTTTCTACCCTCTCCTTCTAATTTTTACTTGCATCTCGCCTTTGTTAGTGTGTCAATCCTCGGTAAAGAGGTAGCAGGATTCGACACTTTCTTTTTCATTACAGCGTCTGAGATCTCTACAGTGAATACAGAGGCGGGGAAATGGCTTCAAAAAGCTTTTTTCACACAATTTGCTGACGAAGCATTCATCTTAAGACTGGTTCAGACGACAGTTAAAAGGGTAAAAACAAAATTCAATTTACTTTCTAGCCCTAACAAAAAGTTTATCGAAATAATTTTAATATCTGCATTGTAATTAATTGTTATTAACTGACCTATAGAATATATAGACTGTGATGAAGATCATTTGAGAATCAAGGCAATTTTATGAAATTAATCACTTAACTTAATAATTTTCTTTGCTATCTAATAAGATGCTCCCTTCTGTTTTGGAAAGCGGTTGTCGTTTTTATTCATCTCAGAAGGCATATAATACTCGAGATGTTTATGGATTCTAGGTGATTTGTGTAAAATTATAAAGATAATGATTAAATTTTAAAGACCAAAAATGCGATAATTCGATGCACGAGTATTCTCGGGCTGGTAAGTTAAGCGGTTAAGAACAGAATCGCACAAAAATTAAAAATCTTCGTCAATTGTTAAAATTTAATTGTAAAAAAAAACACATTTGTTCTTATTGTATGCATTAATATGTCGTGGCCATTTCCATTTTCGAAGTATGAACTTGTTGTATGTTGATGGAACTTGGAGAAACGCGTTAAAATATACCTAATGTCATGTGCATTAAAGGTTGAATGTTTTTGTTTGTTACAAATAAATATTTATCAATCAGTAACTGACATTACTTTCTTCCCACTAACAATCGTACTATTCTTTTGGAAAACTTATATTGTAAATGCGTTTGAGATTTCGACAAATTTAAAGCTTTCAAACTTGAAAACATAGCAAATGTGATTTCTATAAAACTCACTTTAGGGCATCTTGAATTTAATTTTAGTAGGATTAGCGTTCTGAGTGGAACTCATCATTTTGAACCGTGATCTGATAACGAAGACAAGACCTCAACCGGCACCCTATTTCCAAATTATTTGAACGTCGACAAATTTAACTTTCGCTAGGCCCAGATACAAAGTAGATGTTCCGTGGAATTACGCCTCGAACTTACGTAAACTTTACAGTCACTATCAAACCCAAAAGCTCTTTGCGGTAGGCTACGAAGTGCTATAATATATGGTCTTCAAAGACAAGCCTGCTACAAACCCTAGGGCATTCGTCAGGAGACACATAGTTTTTCTTTTCCTACAGGGAACTATGGGTGATTTTGGGACTCCTAGGATTAATTGCTTTCTATACACACCGGGAGTCATATGATTCCCAATGTGTCTAAAGTTCCACACAGTAACAATTCAATAACGTAAGAGTTCCTCGTAAATGCATGTTACGGTCAAGTCCTGATAATCCGAGTTGATCGGGACCGACACCAACTCGGATTATGCGGACTACATAATAAAATCGAAGAGGAAAATTCAGTTTTATATATGCTCGAATAACTGAAAAATAGAGAGATCAAATAGCGAAAAAATAACGAGCAAACAGATTTGTAAACATAAAAATGTATTTTAAATGTAATCACGCTTACTTGATTTAATATTTAAAAAATGAATCTAAAGTTGTTTGTTTTTGAGCAGAAAGTCTCTTTCTTGCTGCGTTGTCTCGCAAGCGTTTCAAAAATAAAACTTTTTGTGGTAAAGCATCAGGTTGCTGCTCAATATAGCGAAGGGCAACATCTAACGCTGCCGTGCATTTCGCATGCGAAATGATATTCTCTGTTTCATCGTTTAAATCTTCAGTTTCATCAATTTCTTCTTCGGTAAACATGCGAAACGTCTAAGAAAAACTGATCGCCAGCTCAACAGGCAGATGACAAATTTTAAGCACTAGCGAGAGGGAAAAAAATGTTAATTAGTTTTCCAGTGACAGATAGTGCTACAATGCAAATTTTTATTAATTTTTTTAGCTACCTCGGATTAAGCGGAGCTCGGATTAACAGGCCTCGGATTAGCGGTACTCTACTGTATATGGAGAAATAGTACTTATCTGTGGCAATGCTTTATACATGTTAAAGATAATCTTGTAAAGTATTTGCCATCGTTTTGGCGTGAAACACTTATGCATTTTAAGAATATTTTTTTAATTTTGCTCAACTCCTTAAACCATTTAGAATCCTTAAATTTTCATTTTATAAAAGGCAGCGTATTATATTCATTGTTTTAAATTCACTTAGTGCCCGTTTACAACAGTTTTCTGAACACAACAGCTTATCTAACAGCTTGTATAGTTACCAGCATATACGGCGCTGTGTGCCTCATGAGAATTCAGTGACATTCACTTCCACGAAACTAAAATTGGATTCCTTTATGTAATATACCAAATAACTCAAATACATCATTCTTCCAAGTTCTCACGCTTCACCAGGAAGCTATAAACAGCATTTGGAAAGCATTTACAAGAATTTCGTTTAATTTCCTTCTGTCCATCTGACCAGTCCAGAGTCCCTGTTTCGGCGGCAGAACCCAAGCCATTCTTGATAAATGCATCCATAATGGCGTGCTCGCACCGGTGCGTCCGCATGCATACAGGACATTTAATTAGTCTTATCCCAGCCCAAGAGGCAGGCGACATTCGCGAGGAATTGTTACAATTAACTCGCTTCTAATTATGTGATTCGCACGAGAGTCCCGTATCGGTTACCGATGGCCAACTCTGCTCATCAACTCGCTGGGATGCGTGAGTTTGCAATCTTATGTCGCGGATGCTGCGCAATCGGGAAATTTGCTTAACAGGGGAATTATGAGATGGAATTTAAACGTGGCGTGATAACACTTGTTACGACCTTAATAGCCAAGAAAAGTTTTTTAATGTATACCGATGGTTACTGTTTTTATAAGAGTTACATGGTTTTTAGCAATGTGTGGAGACACTGGGGCCTGGTGTTAAAACTAAGAAGTTTTCCAGTTATTTGTATCAAATTATTGCTATTTGACAGCAAAGTTTGGTTTATAATATAGTAGACATTAAGGTATCCGACTGTGTTCGGAGACATTTTTTGAAAAATAAGTTATATATAATATTTTTTAATGTTATTTTTCAACTGCATATGTTTTAAAACTTTGAAAATATTGTGAAATTAGGCTTTGAAAATATTTAAAAAAAAAAAAACTGAGAAATTTGAAGAAAAATGACTAAAATATTTTCCTTACGCTAACAGCCATAGGCAAAGTGATATTCTAAATATACATAGATCCTTGTAGGAGTACATTTTTATGACAATTATCTGTGTTATGCTCCAAAATAGTTCTTGTACTTCAAAATAGTTTTGAGATATAGCTGAACATAGTTACTAAATTGGTAATTTTTCATAAAAATTGCTTTTCGTTTATATTTAAACACTTAAAAATATTACTTGATTTTAAAATTGACCTTAGTTTTTAGAGGAAAACATCAAGCATATTACAGAAAACAAGCTCAGAAAATTTCATATCAATACTTGAATAACGTTTTGAGAAATCATTGTTACGGTCGACAGTTTTCCTCAAAAATATCATTTCTCAGAAAACACATTTAAAGTTTTCATACAACATAAAATAATGCTTATAGTTCGGTAATAAAACATCTGTAACTCCATTTGTAATTCACATAGAGTAAAAAGTGAGACAGTTTTAGAAAGCTGGTTAAACAGGCTACAAAACTAAGTCATAGAAAGGTTTTTGATAATTTCATCGAAAACGTCGATTTTAAATCAGTCGGATACCTTAACCTACAAAATACCTGTGATAGTTACGAGGATGGATCCAAACAAAGTTTACAGGGGTAATAAAAAAATATTTATTAACATTAGGCAGAAAATACAAAAGGGAATTAAGAGGCATGCTTGCCGATCACTTTTCCACATATTCACCAAATCTATTTAGGCATTTATCTGAACGCAGGACCAACTTGTTTAACCCGGCTTCTTAGAAATAATGTCCCTGCTCATTGAGCCAGTTCTCGTCAGCTGTTTTCGCATCACTTTTTGAAGAAAATCTTGTTTCAGATAAGGGTTCCTCCGATTTCAGAAAAAGGAAATAGTCACTGGGCCATCTTGAATCCATCGGACACAAATGTCCTGGCATTTTGAGTGATGGTGTCATCCTCAACATAACAAAACCCATACTCCTCGCAAAACTCAAGAATTGCTGCGAAAGTTGAAGTGGGAAGTCTGGAGCCACCCCCAAACAGCCAAGATTTTGCACCCAATTTGTTTTCCAAACACTTATCTGAACAAGGTTATCTTCAAATAGTGATGTGAAAACGGCTGCCGAGAACTGCCTCAATGGGCAGAGATGTGATTTTTGCCAAGCCGGATTAAACAAGTTGGTCCTGCGTTCAAATAAATAAATGCCAAAGTAGATTTGGAGATTATGTGGAAAAGTGATCGGCAAGTATGCCTCTTAATTCCCTTTTGTATTTTCTGTGTATTGTTAACAAATAATTTTGTATTACCTTGTAAAGTTTTTCTTGGATTCATCCTCGTAGAATTTATATTACATATACAATATTTACGAGCATTTGCTATCGATATCGTTATTCCATCATTTGAAACTCCGTGTACCGTTCATGAAGTTTTTTAAGAAGCAACTGCATCCGTTGGCGTTCGATACCTTAATAATTTCTTTAGAAATGAGTGATCATCGTGTTGCACCAGAGGCACGTAAACTCTTGTGGCTCGTGCTACGGATGCTTGGCATTTAAAATCAAGATAAAGTCAGAAAATTTTCATATAACTTTTCCACTATCTCTTCTATATTTAGCAATAGATTCTTCTCTATTTAACACAAGATTCTTCTATATTTAACACTAGATTCTTCTATATTTAATACAAGATTCTTCTATATTTAGCACTAGATTCTTCTATATTTAGCAATAGATTCTTCTATATTTAGCAATAGNTTCTTCTATATTTAGCAATAGATTCTTCTATATTTAGCAATAGATTTATGGATCCCATCAATTTGACGGGTTCCATAATTCTAGTTTTAAATATATCAGTAAACATAAATATTTGTATTAGAAATATACAGGGTGTCCACAGTGGTCCAATAGCTAATTTCTGAACCGTTAGAGATAGACATATAGTTTCAATTGGAAAAATGCTTTAAATGAAAGGAAAAATTATATTTTAAGTTCTGTGAGTAAAAAAAATATATTCCTGAAAAAAATATGAATTCTAACTTTTTATACAGTCCTCTGGTCGTATCGATCATGTTTAGTAAAATATTTTTGACGCTAACATTTTAAACAAAAAAGCCCCACTCTTCTGTGGCTAAAACTGATCGAGTTATGAATATCGCTGACTTAGACCACTTTGCAACATTTCAATAGCCGTCTTGAAGACGATCCACCAATCAATGCGCAGCACTTGCTCGACGAGGCCGCTGATTGGTTAAAAATCATGAAATTCAAAGCTCCATAACTCGCTCAGTTTTAGTTGCAGAAGAGTGGGCCTTTTTTGTTTAAAATGTTAGTGTCAAGAATATTTTACTAAATATATTTATTTAGGAATAAATATAATAAAATATGATATTAAAGATGATCGATAGCAACGGGGGACCGTATTAAAAGTTGAAATTCATAAACTTTTCAGAAATATATTTAGTGACTTCATACTTCTTTACTTGGTTTTACTTTGCCAATTTTCTTTTCAGATTACTGCAATGACAACAAGAATAAATAGCAATATTCGAAGAACTGAATATTCTGATGAAAATTTCCTAAAAATTTTCCACTTTCTCTTCTGTATTCAAATCTTTTCTTATTTCACGTTTCTTTATTTGGCTTCACTTTGCCAATTTTCTTTTGGTTTCCACACTTTGTAGAGGATGAGTGTGTCATCCAAAACTGCAGCTTCAAAATGATGTAGTATCCATTAGGCAACATCTACACAAGCCCGAGGCATTTGAATTGAATGCAGAAGTCTTCACAAATAAAAAGACACGGAGGATGTAAGGGAAAGAACAAGAGAGCGGCTTCAATCCACAAAGCCCCGCGAGAAGACATTCATTCCGAGTCTTTTCCTCGGCGCATTTCAGCCCACAGATGCGACACTAACATTATTGAAAATTTTATGCGTTTCGCTCCTCTTCTCAATACTTCCTCAGAGTGTATTTGAACTCATAGAAATTTCTTTTTCCCCATTTTTTTCCCCTCTTCTTCGGCCCGCGTGTACAAATCCCGCCAGAGGCACAAAGTGGAGGTTAGAAAAGAAAGAAAAAATCGAGCGAAGAGGAAATTTCGTGCTACTTTTTTCCCTAAGATCGAGGAGGAAACAAAGTAATATTAATATTTCAAGAAATTCCACATCTCCCCCTCCTCTTTCCGCACCAACAGAAGGTATTTAGGGAATATATTACCTTTTTTTTCGCGCCAGAATTTCTTCCTCGCTAAGTCATATTTTCGGGGGAAGGAATATGAATTCTATTTTTGGATTCGGCAACGAAAAGTAAACTTTTTTCCCTTTTCTTCCCCCTCCTTTCCTGAGTTGCGATTCCCCATGCAGCTATTTTCTGGAACGAAATAGGCAGAGATTGCA
>BGPR01001865.1:2839-50912 GCA_013235015.1 Araneus ventricosus | reverse complement strand
ACTCCCAGCTCTCCAACAACATAACGAATTACGCTAAACGATTTTCTCCTGGATTACGACGATATTTTCACCCCAAACTTTCAGGTGAATAACCATTATTTATAGGCACATGCAATTTGAACATAGTACCGAATACGAAAATCAGATGATATAACAGATTTATGGCAAAAAAATATTTATGGCTCATGCAAATAATTAGCGACCTTTTATTTTTTTAAATCTGTTCAATGAATAAATTTTTCATGCAAAACATATTTGTTGAGTTTCTGGCTTGTTTTCTTAAATAGAGATTTCAGTTCTTTCCTAACTCTAGAGATGGAGTGTTTTTAACCTGCATCATTAAGGCAAAAAATTGTTTCAATATCATTCCACAAATTTTATCGAGGATTCGTGTATTCAATGACAACTGAAGATGGACAAGGAGAAAAAAGTTGTAGAATTCACAATGGAAAATATGATCACATGTTGTTCCTCTCCTAGTCTTAAGGCTATATAAGAAACTTATGAAATCAAATTAATTCTTTATCAAAATACAGTAAATTATAGAATATCAATTATCATCATTTAACTCAACTTTGTCCAAATTATATTAAATTATATTGAAATTATATTCAGTAAGTATTTTATTGCGTAACAATAAACCGTTAAGCTTTCCTATTTGGTTATCTTTAACTGTTCCAAATATATACTCGTTAAAGAAAATATTCTTACCACATGTATTTGTGCCAAAGAATATTCTTATAAACATTCTGTTATACTGTTTTCGATCGATGCGCTTAATATTTTTCTAATACAACTTAGAGCTTGTCGTTTTGTTAGCATAGCAAATATAAACGCTGAGAGAATTTATTTCAAAGGAAATTTGTCGAAAAGAAAATAGTCTAAAATTTGAGTCTCGTTGTTGAAAAAACTTTTCACAACAATCGAGTGTCTGGAGTTCCCGCATCCGAGCTGAAAAATCGATGGCTTTTGAATGCGCGCCAACTTTGGCACAAAAGGAAATATAATGTGAAAGAAAACTATTACTTTTTCGCTTCCGCGGAAGCTACAGATTCCGGGAGGCGAAGAAAATTTCCGCATTAATCATGTTTAATGTGTGTTTGTGCGCTTTGAAAAGGAGCCAAGTCCCAGAGAAGCGGTTGAAACTAAAACAAAATTAAAACTTCGCCTGGATGAAAAAAATTGGAATCCGTGCATCATATTCTGCAGTCATTTATCATTTTACAGAAACGGCACAACTGTTGCGAGCTGTGGGCTTTTCAGTGAATGCTCCATCCAGCACAAAAAAATCCCATTTTAAATCAATTATCATTTTGTTTGGAAAATTTGCTTTATAGAAATTTTTCTCGTCTAAGATGGTTAAAAGAAAGCCAATTGCTTTCTTGTACATTCGTCAAGACCATTAGGGCATTTGGTACAAAGAGCATTACGTGCTACTAAGTATGGCATTTATGGCTTTCATTATGGTAGTAGTTACGGCTCAGATGCCATTTTGTCTAGCACATCTTCCCAATCCTAAGGTCAAAGCCTCGTGATAAAGGGGAAGTGTTGCATATTCAGTTGGCCCAATATATGATTGTAAGTTACCTTGCCACTGGACTTTAAGGGGAAACTCGCTCGCATTTGTGTTTCGTTTGGAGGAAACCTTCAGTTGTCAAGCGGACGGCAGCTAAAAATTCCTTGCAAAAGCACACATTTGTCTACCAGTATTTGAATACCAATGGTTAAGAGCATAATCAGAGGATAGGACCTTCTTCCTCCAATTTATGTTCCTCAACCAAGCCATTCCATAATCCATTAAGGTATCCGACTGGTTTAAAATCGTCATTTCTGATGAAATCATCAAAAACAATTGTCTTAATTTTGTAGCCTGTTTAATAAGCTTTCTAAAACTGTCTTACTTTTTATTCTACGTGAATTACAAATGGAGTTACAGCTGTTTTATTACCGAACTGTAAGCATTATTTTATGTTGCATGAAAACTTTAAATGCGTTTTCTGAGAAATGATATTTTTGAGGAAAACTGTCGACCCTAACAGTGATTTCTCAAAACGTTATTCAAGTATTGATATGAAATTTTCTGAGATTGTTTTCTGTAATATGCTTCATGTTTTCCTCTAAAAACTGAGGTCAATTTTAAAATAAAGTAATATTTTTAAGTGTTTAAATATAAACTAAAAGCATTTCTTAATGAAAAATTACCAGTTTAGTAACTATGTTCAGCTATATCTCAAAACTATTTTGAAGTACAAGAAAGATTTTAGAGCATAATACAGATAACTGTCGTAAAAATGTACGCCTACAAGGATTTATGTATATTTAGAATATGATTTTGTCTATGCCTGTTAGCGTAGGGCAAATATTTCGGTCATTTTTCATCAAATTTCTCAGTTTTTTTTAAAAAAATATTATTTTTAAAGCTTAATTTTACAATATTTTCATAGTTTTAAAACATATGCAGTTGAAAAATAACATTGAAAAATATACACAAGTTGTTTGTCAAAAAAATGTATCCGAACACAGTTGGATACCTTAAGGCCCTGGTGGCCAACTGGTGGGTGAAACTGAAAAGATTGTCACGGAGTTGAGGGGTGGGGGAAACACGTTCATCATCAGCAATAATTCAGACTATTTCCGAAGTGCTCGTCTTTCATTCAGTCGCCTTTATGATGAATCCATTGCAGTCGGCAGTCGTTCTTTTAAACATTCCTAATAACAAACAAACATTATTTTTGTGAATACTCTTGATGGAAACGACTTTACGCTTTCTATCTACGTCTACACGTGCACATTTTCACTTCATGTTGGCGTTAAGAAACTGTTACCATTGCCATGTTCCATCATCCATTAAAATGTTAACCGCCTTTACTGCCACTCTTTGTAGAAGCCAGGGAACTAAAGATTCAGTTCTGCATTTTTATAAGTCCTGATTTGCTTTTATTCTTTCTGTTCTCACCTAGCTAACGCATAGTGGGACTCAGTAAACAACTTGACACTCAGAGCAATGTGAAAATAATCCAGCTCTTTTTTAATGGATGAGATGATGGACAATACAAAAGACATTGGGCAAGAAAGTCCTCCCTGCAAGCAGGAAAAGCATTCAGTTAAGATGCTGGAAGAAATGAGATTTAGGTAATATGGTACCCGTATAATAAAAATTGTTTCATTCACTAACATTTTTTTTTTGTTTCGGCGAAGTAACAGAAAAATGCTTTCCGCCTCTTTCAAGTTCTTGGAAAATAAAAAATCTGCGATCCATTTCCACTACTAACTAACACTACAGACTGTCCTCGCACCTAAGACCATGGTGGTCCCTTACCGGTTTGAATTTGGCAATCGTAGACAAGTGTTATCAACACCCGCACGAGGNGCCACGGCCCCTCACCAGAAGATGAAGCGCCGATAACTCCAATTAAACTAACTACCTCACCAATTTCCACTAATGCAGGAATGACCTATCATTATATTCCTTTATTTCCAATAAATTAAGCTATCACGCGTAGTATTATACACTTGGACGGGACTAAAACTCTGTTCGAAAAGTTGATTTGAGGAGAGGAATAAATCCTAATGAGAAGAGTAAAATCATAATGATTTGATGGTACAGATTTACTTAACATACAACATTGAACTGAAATATCATTCGAGTCGTTGCAGATAGAGCTACATTTCTTTTAATGAAAAGAGCGTGGAAAAGGGAGTTAACCCTTTGAGTACTGAATTATTTGAAGATTTTTATGCCCATGGGACGAATTTAATTTGTCGCAATATGGATTAATATGTAAAAGTAATCCTTTTTATTTGGAATATACTTATATTGGTGATATAAATATTTTTGAAACAGCATTTTAGTTACAAAATATAAATAAATATACAAATGAAACAAAATATAAATATTTATAAAGAACAAGAACCAACTTAAAGTCTAATAATTTTGTACCGTGTGGTATTTTTCAAAACATGCCGGTAAATGCAAAGGTACCTGGCATTGTTTGCATTCCAAGTGGTTTCTTTTCTTATTTTATGCTTATAGCATACGCGACACCGTTTTGTAGGGTGTTTCTTTAATTATGTTGCCGGAATATTCTCCGGAAAATGTGCCAAATTTTTCGCTTGCAAACGATGTGGCGCATCGCTAATTGTAGGACGCCCACGGATATTATAATTTGGCAGGACCACTCGCCAATAATTCTTCTTAAATTCAGATGACGAGTCAGACTCGTCCACAATAACTTGGCCCAAGTAAGCAGATGACGAGTCTCACTCGTCAAATGTACCCAAAGGGTCCAAACCATGTCTGCAAACTGAGAACCCCAGATTTAACACAATAGCACAACTTGGTCAAAACGTTTTCAGACACAGATTCAAATCTTTCTATATTCTTCAAAATGAATCAATTATGGTAATTTTTACTCTAATAAGATGTTTCGGTTGCTTGTCATAAATCGGATATTTCACCCTACCCCAAAGACAAAAATCACATATTTTAACATTTAGTAATTAATACAAAGCACCAGGATAACAATTTGGGTATTGATAAGCGATAACTCGCATTTCAAACTCATTGTTATTGGCTGAAGTCGGTATTTCAATCTTGAAGACATCTTTCGTAGAAACAGTGTTGCTTTTATCCCCACATAAACACCAATTTTAAAACAAAATTATTAAATATGGTTGAACATTAGTATTTGGAAGACATTTAGGAAACGAGTCGAAATGGCGTTAAACAATTTCCTTTTATAACCTTTCTCATTGCAATTATGCATAGCGACATCTAATCCTCATACCTCCTCAATAATCCCCAAAACCATCAAAACGACTACATTTATGCAGCTAAAAATAAAACTTGTTGCAGATTTAAGAAAAAAAATTGTATTCGATTACTGATGCATAGAAAAAATTACGAGCTGCTATGTTTTCACAAAAACAAATTATTCATCAAAAATTGATGATCATTGTTTTGTACATAAGCAAAATTTCTTATATCATGAAGAAAATTCCTTCGCGCTTATAAAAAAAAACTTACTCTGAAAAAGATAAAAAAGATACCATATTCAAACTCATCTTTAAAAAATAAAACTCAAAAAATGCTATTAGTGCCATCATATTGGCAGAGAAAAAAATTCTGAGTATTATTACCGCCCACCATCTTGGCTTTATGTTTGCTCACCGCAAACACGGAACATAAAAAAGTTGACCATAAATCGAAAGCACCTGTACATTAATAACGCTTTCGACAGATTTCGACATTCTTCAAAAAAGATATTAAGTTACGAAAAGACAAAAAGGTAGCTTTGAGAAATGTATTTTATGTGTGGAACATGTTAGATATAGCGAGAAGTATAAAAAGCTGGGACTGCGAACGGCAGATCAATATTGACTTCCAACAACAAATATTGTAAGATAAGTTATCTTTGCACCGATAAATCTTCGTGGATAAGAAAAAAAGAAAGGGATATGAATGGTTTTTTAGTCATTTATTAATTTTTGGGATAAGTCTATCTAAAGCTTTCTATAAAACTGGTAACATTTTTTCTCAAAGAACGAGATTTTTTTAATAGTTCATCAATTTCCCGTTGAGGTTTTTCACTAGAAAGAAAATTATTAATATTTGAAAAGCAAATTTTGAAAAAAAGGGTATCGGAACTCCTTACTTGCTTTAAAATAGATAAAGAAAAACCAAACTGGCTTTTAACTTTAAAAAATTTAATGAAACAAATGAAGAAATTAATTTCTTCAAAGTCAACCAATGAAAAAATGTGAATTATATACGATTTATACAGAATAAATTAATTTAATGCGAGTGTGCGAAAAAAGTTTCAAAAATTACTTTTTTACATCTTCCTATTTTGTATCTTTTAGAGTTTACTCAAAGTGTCAATATGCTTTACTGTATTTCAACTATTTTTTATGTGAACTTTGACGATAAAGATGAACAATATTAGTTTTTCTGTATTTGAATGCAACCACTGTATTGTGGACCTTAAGAGAAAATTAAAAACCTTCATGGTGTAAAAAACTGCGAAAATATTCTAACAACTTAGATTGGCAGTACAAAAATGTATATTAGCTTTAAAAGTGCTGGTCAAACCAGTTTCATTTTTAAGATAATCTTTTCTGAAAAAGGCAATATAGGTATATTAAAAATATAATTAGGTAATAAAAATTTTCACACAAATATAAATATATCTTACCGTATTAGCAATTTAACTCCTTAAGTCTCGCGCTCCTCATATTGACGTGCATCGAATTATCGCAGTTTTAGGCTTTTAAAATAAAATTTAATCACTAATTAGCTTTATAATTTGACACAAAAATTACGTAGAATCCATAAGCATCTCAAGTATTTTATGCCTCCTTAGATGAATGAGAACGACAGCCCCTTTAAAGCAGGAGGGCTCATCTTATTAGATAGTAAAACAATGCGACTCTTAAGGGTTTAAGCAACCTATTTAGGTTTTCTTTTTCATTTTTCAGATGTTTTAAGCTCAAAATGAAAGACTAAATGATAGTGACTAATGAATGATAGACTAAAATTTAATCATTAAATAGCTTTATAATTTGACACAAAAACTACGTAGAATTCATAAGCATCTCAAGTATTCTATGCCTCCTTAGATGAATGAGAACGACAGCCCCTGTCCAAAACAGGAGAGGTCATCTTATTTGATAGCAAAAAAAAAATGCAATCCTTAAGGGGTTACAGCAACTTAGCGTAATTTGATTTTGCTCATTCGCTCGAAAAAACAAAATCATACATATTATAAATAGTTACAGATATATATTTTTACTTCCATATTTTGTAAGTAATACATTTTAAATAAATTTGAAAAGAATATCATTTATAATCCTTCGTTATTGTAAAATATGCGGGATGCCTGAAAAGTATATTTACACTTCCAAAAATCATTACGAAAAAAATAAGCAAATATATGTACTTACAGGGGATTTTTTTGTATTCTATAAAAAAATATCATTCGTTTTGACAAAGTTTAAAACATTTCGCCTCGTATTAGGCGCACGCTACTCATCAAGACGGCTATATTTTGGATTCAATAAAACACCGACTGTTTTTATAAATCTCTCATGCCATTCATAAATTATTGGTCTTGATAATAAGTCAATTGGTCTACAATAAGTCACGTGACGCTGAGAGCCAATGAGAAGCGATATCATTCCCTACTATGTAGGATCCGTAAATATGCAAGTAGACTTCCACCTTACTCATCAACTTCCAATGATAATTTTAAGTCAATGGGAACTTTCAACACTCTGTTTGAAGATATTAATCAATATGTAAAGTGGAGTTTTCCAATGTTATGGCTTAAGGATACTTTGAAAATATTAAGTTTCATGTTCTTATTTTTGTAGCTCACAATGTTTACTTAAAATAAGAGCCTAATTTTGTGGAAAGGTTGCCGTAATTATTCTTTATCGCTCTTTTTGGCGCTTTGTGTACTCAAGAAAGAACTGATTCGAACTTGGCGCTTGATATGGAATCTAATTGGATTTGGCGATCGCTTAAATTTGAGGGTTACTGGAGAACGGAAGTGAACCCTCACCAACGAAGTTCTATGAAATCGAAATAAATAAATCAGAAAACTCATCCATAGACAGATTATTACGAAGAAGTGAAAGATTTTCAAAAGAAATTCTCAGGTTATAGAATAAAATAATTAAGCCATTGCACACACAGAATTCTGTAATCAACATTTCTTTATGGATTGTGGAAATATGAAGACTATCATTCCGGCTAAAATCGGCATACCTCCGTTGCACAAAATGACGAGATCCATTCAAAAACAGCCCTCGTTTAGCTTCAAAAGGAGATGTTAATAAAACTAAACTAAAGTCTTATCTTCCTCCGTGGCTCAAAATGACGAGATCCATTCAAAAACATTCCTCGTGTAGCTTCAGAACGAGATGTTAATGGAACTAAATTAAAGTCTTATCTTCCTCCGTGGCTCAAAATGACGAGATCCATTCAAAAACAGCCCTCGTGCAGCTTTAGAACGATATATTAATGAAACTTAATTGAAGTCTTATTTGATTGCAAAACTATCCGAGTGAGAAATAATTAAGATTTGTCAAAACTATAATTTTAATAGAGACCGAAATAAACAATAAAATAACTTCATTTTCACTTTTGGCAGCGTGCTCATTTTAAGGTCCTTCTTATTTTTCACGACGAAAATATTGGTTCAAAATTACGAGGTCCGTCCCAAAGTATCTCTCGTGTTGCTTCAAATATAATACAAATTAAACTAAATGGCTAAAGTAACGATGAGAATATTAATCAATACAAAGGAGTTGAAATTTTCCATGACATTTGTAATTGTCAGTCGCTCAACTGGTAAAAATGAAAACATGGAATTTTTTTTAAATGGTTTACATTTCATTTAACGTATTCGTGCATTTGAGTTAGTACTGTTTTGAGTTATAATACTGTGAAAAGAATACTGCTTCTTGTCTTTCCTTTAGTTTTGTTACAAGTTTCAACGTTACTCGACGATCGAACCATTGATTTTCTGAACGAAAGCCAAGATTGAGCCACGCGTTCTCCTAGGTTACATGAAGCCATATATATGCGGCATTCATATTACATGCGCTGTCGTTACCAGACTCAGCCACTGTTTTACTTTAGCCTGTCAATCACTTTCCTCCCCCTCGGAAACGTTTATAACCAAAGTTTCCAATAGCATCTTGTCGTTTAACAAGCAACACCTTTATCATTTTTTTTTTAAATTTCGAAGAGGCATGCGACTACATATTCCTACTAGACAAGAAAAAAATTCAAAAATGTCCGTTATTGGTTGTGAAAAACTGAGTTTTCTTTTCCTCTTTGAAATTACAAAAAAAATGAGATAGGTGGTGTAACTTGCTACGCCACGATCTACTATTTTTTGGTGGATTATGATGAAATACAAACAAAAAAATGGAAGAATTTCAACTTATCAAAATTCCATTACTTTAGATATATCTCCACATATGAATATTTTAAATTTTCATTTTGATCACACTTCATCGAAATTTGCTTATTTATTTGATAGTGCTTATCACGTGTTAGAAAACGGCATTTTTTGAAAAATTCATAATGTCATTCAGTTAAAATAATTTTAAAAAAGCTATATTTATGTAACATTTTCACCTCAGTATAGAGATAAATGTCTACTTAAACTGTATAAAAATTTTCAAACATGTATCTATAACAGATTTTGAGAAAAGATACATAGAAAATGGTCAATTTAACATTGGCGGTATAGGAGATATTGACTTTTATTCCTACATATGAGTTGTACCCGAAGTTGTAGCATTTGTATTGCGACCTACGGAAGGTTAAATGAAACATTTACACGTCAGGAAGTTCCCTTGCAATCATCAAATCTCCTCCCAAAAAACTCATTGGACATATCAAATCAAGCGCTATAACAAAAACAAAGCTGGAACAAAATCACCTACTTCTTTTCTAACTTCAAGAAATTTTGTCACATGTTCACAAGACTTCCTTTTCCACCGAAACAAAGTGACAAAAATGCTACTCATGGTAAAAGATAAGCTCTGGCAAGAAAATCGCTGACTAATTTTGAGTCTTGATAGGCCGATCCATAATTGAGTGCAGGCAGTCGGCCTCCCTTGACATGCGATGCCAGATTAGAAACTGGAGCTGTCAGACGAAAGCGGTATCTCGATCCGATATCGCGATACCTGTTTGGGGAGGGAGTGTCAAAAGACGCGATATCCGAACGAGGGTGTGGCTCTGGTGGAACTGGTCAGGTAAAAATAGACCTTCACCGAAGATGCGATTTGTTGTGGAGAAGAACATGGAGGCCCCATTACTCAAAAAGCTGTATACTAAATAAATATAAAATGTTGCACCTTTGAAAAGTTTCATCAAAGCAGATTCTTCTAGACTTTGTTGTTATTGTCATATGGAATTATGATATGACCATTCTTGGGAATGACCATAACATAATTAATATATATTTCGGTTTTTAATTATATAGGGTGTCCAAAACATGTATATACACTTTGAATAATTATAGGATAAGCAATTAAGAACATGACCGAAAGTTTCATATGGCTCAAATTAATTGATGTATTATTTATGCTCGATGTAAATATATTATTTAATTTGAATTGTTAATTAGTTGTAATCCAGTTTTGATGTAAATTTGGTGAGGATTCAGTTAAAGCGATAAAGGAACATAGAGCTGCTCCTTCCAAAGTGTGCGTGTTTGTATGTAGAAATAATGATAAACATTTAAACTCTTCCACAAAATTGCCAAAATTATGCATTTGCATGAATCAATATGCGTTCTGAAACTTATTAACTGCTATAACTGATGCATATAATAAGTGTTCAAATGTATGATGCATGTAATAAGTATTCAAATGTATTATGCATATAATACATTTGTGGGAACTGGAGAACTTTGGAAGCATATGCTCAGATGAAAATCTTTAGCACTAATAAGTAAAGCTTTTAAAACATCTCCCTAATTCTTCGGATTTCGACAACAGTGTTACCGAAACATTATATTTTTTATATACATGTACTAATAGAGGATAGAAATGTTCTGTCAAAAATGTTTCATGAGTGGAGAGCTCAATGCTTCTGTTGTGATGCAATCTTCAGCCCAGCGTTCTACACATACCCCTAAATTCTCTCACCATAATATGTTCCCCAATTCAGTTAACTTCGTTGCTCTATGCGAGACATTCTTCCTTATTAACTGTTTTTCTTATGGAATGATACGAATGCTGTTCCAGAAGGAATTTTCCGTTTTGCACATAATAGTATGTAAATGAGACTATTAACACAATAAGATTTTACCAACCCCAGCCTAACTAGCCTGTGGGAACCTGTAATCATTTTGTATTTGCTTTACTGGCCTATCTTATTGTATCATTACATGAATTACTCCAACATTTATCGTTAATGAGAGACGATGTTAACGAGAAATATAGGTAATCCCTTGGGCGGTTGAAAAGAACAACAGTTTTGTCTTCTAGTGACTTGTAAAATACAAAATAGTTTCCAATTTCTCTTCCAAAATACAGTTTTAAGAAAACATTTTGAGCCTTCTTATATCCATAGACTTAAATTTCTACTTCATTTCTTCTTAGTCAGTTTAGTTTTAGTTATATTAACGTCCCGTTTTGAAGCAACACGAGGGCTATTTTGAGGCTCAGCTGTATTCAGAATCTTACGCATCAAAAGAATTGTTTTTCGTTTATCTCTCTTAACTGATATTTGCCCTGAATACTCACATTGCTTTCTTGTACGATACAACTATTCCCATTTGTTTCACTTGTAACTGCATACTACTTTCAGCTAATATTGTTTAGTCTTGCCTCTTGCTGTAGAAATGTGTATTTCCTGTTAAAAGTTAATTAAAGATATTTATGTACTTTACATTCCACAAATTACGCACCTCTTATCCAAATATAAATACAACATTGATTTATACTACAGAAAATGAAAATCAATGGGAGTAAGCTTGATCGTAAGTGTCTATGCAATGAAAAGCCTTCAGATACTCGTTTAATCCAATGAACCAGAAATTATTTTGGATTCATGCCAATAATCAGTTTTGGTCAAATGCCAAAACCTGGAAACCTAACCTGTAACGTCTTTATACAAGTGTGAATTGCGTTTTAGTTGAAACCAGCTTTGTTGGAAACGTCTTTGTGTATTCAGACTCAGCAGTTTCGCCTTTAAATATTAATTAAATTCCTGAATTTTTCGATAATTGATGACAATTCTTTGAAAGACGCCAGCAACTTAAAGAATCCTTTGTATATTTGCTCTGAATTAGAGCATTCTTTGAATGTTTGTTCCAGCGAAAATTATGCAGGTCTGCAAAAAAAAAATTTCCAGCTGCATGGGATATGTTTGGTAAATTTTATGTTTTCTGGGTGCTGAATCCAAAAATGACCTCCATTTCCCTCCGTCACGTACAGTTTTTTTGCAAAACATGGGAAGTTTACATTAAAAAAGTACAACTACGATAGAAAAAAAATCAACATTTTCTTACAATTAACTATGCATGATTTTTCTTATAATTGGAAAAAAAAGTAACAAAAAACTATTCCTTCATGATATATTTAACACTGCCCTCCAACGATGTTCTTGATAGCTGATTTCTTCAAGAATCATAGACAAAACATTATAGTTTTCTACCAAATGCACAGAGTGTCCTAAAGGAAACGATGTAAATGAATTATCTTTAGGCAGCAATACTGCTTAAAGGGTTTTTCGACGAATCTATGAATAGACGCCACTCAGATGGATCATATTCTACGTAAAGGCACTTCTTTAGGCCTTGAACATCATTACAAAAACGAGTTTCCCTCTTTGGAGAAAAACTGAGTGAATTCCTTCTCTCTATGCCTGTACCAGGAGAATGAAGATCCAGGTGTCAAGAGACTTTTATTTTTCAGTCTTGACACTAGCAATTCAGATCCATCTTTAGAAAGGCCTAAATCTCTAACTAGATCATTAAACTAGCTCTGAGAAAATGGTTGGGGTCTCTCATCGACAGAAAAATCTGAGCTAGATTCGTCCTGGTGAGGTAATGTGTCTCCATCCTCAGAATCACTCCGGATATCATCCAAACTTGAAGGCGGGTGTCACTCTTAGAAATATAAAATTAATATAGAAAATCATTATATTGGATATGGGTTTTTGACTCAAGAATAAGATACCAGATTTCAGGTTAAAAAAGAGAAATTTTACGCTTAATTACACTAAAAACATGAGTTTTGCAAGAAAACCTGACGCGATGGAATTTTTTAAACATTTTTCCCGTTTCAGTGAGTAAAAATCTATAAGAAACAGTTAAAAAATCCTATGCAGTTTTTTGGTTGCAGACCTGTGTTATCAAATCTGTTGTGAGTCTTCTCCATATTGACGGTTCAAATACATTACCAATAAAATGTTATTCTCCGCTGTACAAGTTTAGTATAGTTTAGCTACATTAACATCCCGTAACGCCTGTGAGTACAGTCTGATATTAGATAGAGAGATAGACATAATTCCAAAACTTTTTTTTTGGGGGGGGGAGGGCTCGGAGAGATTTAGAGGTCTAAGACGTGAGGATTCATCAAAACCTTGAAGTCGAATTTTTTGATGATTACAATAATTTCTTTCTACATACTTTATATACGAGAAAGTAAAGAAGATTGCTGTTGTTTATTTATATGACGACCAGAAATAATGATCAAAAATACCAGTTATTAGTAATTGAATTACGTTCCACTGATTCTGTGGCTGATTAAACGTTTTTCAGCAGAAAACATACTCAAAATATTCGCTGGGCTCAGAGCCTTCTCTGCCTTTATCTTTCGGTTGATTTCCCTAGGAATTACGAACTATCGCACACGCCTAGAATAAAAGTAACTTATCGTTGCCCTTGAGCACCATTTTCAGTTTATTCTTCGCAGTTAAGTTCTCATGAGAAAAAGAAGCGGCCGTATATCTTTGCCCCGCAAACTTTTTTAATACTTCCTCGACTATTTGAGTTGGATTCTCTCGAGGCGGATAAGTAAACACAGATGGAAAAAGAAATAACTTTATACAAAGGAGTGTGGCAACAAAATATACCAGAGATTTCTAACTAAAATGTTTTTGTTTATTTTGCGTTACCGAAAACATTGAGGATAAATGGTTTCTTCATTAGCAGTTTTAAATAATAGTATAATTTTTCTCGAAATTTCGCTGGAGCGATAAACAAAAAGAATATATTTTAAATTCTTTATTCCTAAAATTTTGAAGAATAACTTTAAATTGAGAAGCCTCTCTGGTTGAAATCTAGAAGTTGGTACACGCTCTTAAAATGGCGCCCAGTCGCCAAAGCTAATGCAAGTATTATCTGTATTTAGCTTTGGCAACTTGGCGCCAGTGAAGTGCAGCGGTCAACGTCTTGCTTTGGCGATTTGGCTGCGTTTTAAGGTTGTGTACTAACTTCTATATTTCCACCGTCTCTCTAAATGGACTTGATTCAAATAAAATCAGATGATAAAAGTAGTGGAACAGCTTTGATATACGCTATCACTGGCGATAATCTTGTATTGGCGAGTTTTTGTCGCCTAACCGAACATCGTATCGTTAAGTTGCCAAAACCAAATATCGCCAATGGGGTCCTATATTAAAGATGCTACAAAAAGTCGCCAAAACAAAATTATCGCCAGTGATACCGTATATCAGAGCTGTACCAAAGTAACTGTGCATATCTAATATCAAATTGCCCATCGTCTTATGCTCTGCTGATCAGATCATTTCCGTCATGCAAGGAAAGCAATGGACTTGATAATTAAACTGGCGCTTCCCACTATGTAACGTAGTCGTTCAGTGGGCCCCCGCAGGTGGGAAAAGTATGCTAATTGAATTCCCAGTTAAAAATATAAAAGTCTGTTGAATTTCATAAATTTCTCGTTCTGATTTATTAAATGAACTTCGCTTTTCGAAGTTTCACAACAACTGGGTGAATTTTGTTATTTTGATCTCTGAACCATGCGATGGGAACGATACCTGAGTCAACACCTTAATCTCCTGTTCTCAACACCATACAAACTCGGGTTGCGATTAAACCAATTTAACAAGCATCAGATCCACACTGATGGCGACTCTTCAGTGGAGGCGTATCTTAAAATTTCCGTCAAAGGTGGTACAGGTGCCGCACCGCCAGCAGTTATTTATTTTCTCTGAATACAAGTTGGTACACATGCTGTACCAATAGGCTAGCACAATCACGCTGGAACTAATAATTGTATCCTACAATACAGAGTTCTCAACCTGTGGTTCGCGTACCCCAGGGGGTACAGGAAGGACCAGTTGGGGTACGGAAAGGACCAGTTGGGGTACGGAAGGGCCAGTTCATGGCACGGAAGGTCTGCCCAAAAGCCGTGGGCTGACCAGTTCGGAAGCTAAGAGAAGGACAAGTTCAAAATGGGATGACCAGTTGAGATACGGAAGGACCAATCTGGCATTGAGGACCAGGCTAGTACGAGGACCAGTTGGGGTACGAGAAGATTGTCTGGGGTACGGGAAGGACCAGTTGGGGTACGCAAAGGATCAGTTGGGGGTACGCGAACTCAAAGTCGGTAATGGCGGAGAGAAGGAAGCTTAACTCTTTAGCGACGGAGCAAGGTTTCTGCTTCAGTTTTTTTTAGCATCGAACTTAATAATTTATAAATATTGTTGCACAAAGTCCTACCGTGGGTGTACGGTGTTAACAGTCCAACACGCAGGTTAATGGAGAATGAAGGTTTATTTACAAATATGCAGGAAAACACGTAGCACAGGTACAGGAAACAATAGTCCTTGCACAGATTACCAATGCAAATAGACAACAATTCACAGGTAATGACAGTTCAGCGCTTTGATATCTAACAGCACAAACAGTCAGCAAATAACTAGTTATGACAATAACAGCTCAGCTCACCAGGTTATTAGCTCACACAGCGCATAGAACTCCGAAGACGTTCACGCTTCAAAGTGAAGTAACCAGTCGTTCAAAGACACCACCGTGATCCAAACGCGGTCTTATATACTCTTCCCGATAGGTCGTGACGTCACATAGAATTTTCAGGAAAAACCTGGATCTCGGCCCCTAATAGAAATATCGAGAAAAGGGTTGCATTTTCGGTAATCATCTATTTGTCGCCAAGGTCGCCAAATTTGTCGCCAAATCGCCAAAATGGTCGCCAAGTTTGTCGCCCAGGTCATGCGTGCCATAGGAGTCTCTGAGGTCACTCCATGCTTAACCTTGTAAACCTCTTCCAACCATAAGACTTGCATTGCTGGGACGCGACTTTCCATGATTGTAACAATATAGATTTATCGGCTGGATCCTCATCTCACTTGCGAAATTTTTCCTCAATCGGTACAAATCGCTGCATTCGTTTTAAATTCCTGCGTATCCTCAAACCTATCCAAACATCCAAGACCGGTTTCGTAGTCGTTAAATAAAAATCATCTCAGCGCCCGAAACCGCCCAAGTCGTCATTATAGGGTAAAGGGATTAAATAAGTTGCAGAATTTGTTTTCCCAGAAATCGAGTGAAAATTAAAAGTTGTACAAGTTCTAACGCCTATGCCCAAAATAAGGAAGAAGAATGCAAAAGGAAGCATGAAATTATTACAGTACTGCTTTATTCGTTTTGGCGTTGAATTAATACTATTGTAAAGATGTAATAAAATGTTAAATCAAAATTAAGTCCAGCAAATGATATTAATTCATATCATTGGACTCTTAATCTTTCCAAAGTCCTTAACATTATTGATAAAAACTTCTCCGCATAGGCGGATTGTTGGAGGGGGATATGACAGTAGGGGGATACGCGAAAATAAAAAAGACTAATCAAGGGGTAAGCGAGGGAATAAAGGTTGGGAATCCCTGCTATAATCGCACGTTTGGTAGTTGAATTCACTTTTCCTATTGTTTCACTTCAAGTGTGATGATTAGATTTAGTTCTAATGAGAACAGACAAGAAATTATAATTTCACGGGAAGTCGGAAAGAGACAAAGCTCTTATCCTCCAATGTCTAGAAAAGGATTCCTAACATCCAGAATATCCGTTCTAAAAGTTATTGTGAGGTTTGACCCACTCAAAAGATCTTATCCACCAATGTCTAGAAAAGGATTCCTAAAACCCAGAATGTCCGTTCTATAATTTAGTGTGAGGTGTCGCACACTCATAACGTGAAAACTACATCCTCCGATTCCCAACACAAATCTACTGTCTGGCCACGAGTTTCATAAAGATTATATTTTAAAGTCTTAAACCTTATAAAAATAAGTTTATCTCCACTAAGAACGAAATTGTTCACGTAAGGTGTCATGCAGGGAAAAAAGAATCCCTTTCCCAAAAGTTCATAAAACAAAACCCTATCTTTCCGTTTCATTCTACTCCAGCTGTTCCATTCGAATTTTATCGCGAAGAATTTTTGTTTGCTTTCTTCCGCGTCTGTTCTCGTATCAGATATACAAATCCCGCCGCTTCGGGATTATCCTCCGTCCATTCGGGACAGAGTTGGGGGAGAGAGGGGAGGAGATGGCCCTCCCCCGGGGGGGGAGAGGCGAGGAGTGATTAATGAAAAGTGGCCCTCTTTGGAGGTCTGCCAAGAAGCTACTTGTACCCGACCTTCCTCCTCGGGTAGAGGGCACCGAGGAAAAGAACGACCCGGAATCGATGCTTTCTCTTCAAAAAGAACATCTTCGTTAGAATCATCTGCTCCATTACATCGCCACGCAATTCTAATTAAACCTCAGATAGAAGATCTGAAGACAGCAGTGTCCCAAGCGGAGACCTGCGCAGGATGACTTCTTAGACTTGGAGGTACTCTGACAGAATCTATACACCGTGTGGTTAGGGTTAAAGTATACTTTTTACGGTTTATGTGTTTAATCGTTATTATGAATAATAACCGGTTAAAGTGATGAATCGATTTATCGCATATAAAAGTTATTATGAATAATTACCGGTAAAAGTGATAAATAATTTATCACATTGACCGGTTGTTATTCATAATAATGGGTTAATCGCATTAGCCGTAACATGCACTGTATAGAAAAAAAATTAATAATCATAAGATTGATAAATATTGGTGATATGCTTTTTAACACGCAGGAAAGTGAATGACACAAAAATGCTCCTAATATGATGGATAGGAGAAGGCAAAACTCCTATTACAAACATAGAGTTGAACGCTAAGTGTCCTAGTGAATTTTGGGAGAAAGAGGAAAAAAACGAAAATTTCAGAATTGGAAAAACAATAGGGGGAGTATTGTCAGCGGCCTTGGCGTCGAGTTTGATCTCAGATTATAAGAACTGAAACAAATAGTGTTCCATGCAGACTGATTTCTTAGAGTTTGAGAAAGTCAGACTGTACTTATTTTACCAGATGGTTAGAGAATCAGAGTATACCAATTCAAAGCACTGTGAAAAATAAAAATTAATAATTATAAGATTGCTTAATCTAGCAATTAAGCAATCTTTTCAGCGTATTAAAAAACATACAGAATATGATTTTATTACGCAGAAAAATGAGTGAGGCAAAAATATCCTAATGTGAACGAAAGTAGAAGACATCCGAAAAAAATTCGATTATGAACATACAGTAGAACTCCAGCAATCCTAAACCCAATTATCCGAATCAACTTTGAGAGAAAAAAGTAAAAACGAAAATTGTCAGAATTCGGAAAATAATCGTAGGGTCGCGGTCAGAGTCCATGACGCTTCTTTTTATAATGGAAGAAGGCTATTTTCAGCTACTGAAATAGAGAGCACACATATTGTATTGTTTATATGTAATTTTAATACATATAGACGTATGTAATGAACCTTCAAGCATAATTGAATTATTAGTTTCCTCTTCATGTATGTTTCTTTCTATGTGGTGAGTTTTCTGTAGCGTATGTATACTGAACTCAATTCCATGAACTGAAGTTTGATTTCTATATCTGACATCTTTCATCCCACCATGCAAATTTCAGCATAGTGGACCACTTCCCGTTTAATTTGGACACTTGGAGTTGTATTGAATTCAATTTCCGTCGTATAATTTTGACGTGAAAACGTCTTTCCGCTCGCTACAGTGATAGTCGGTCGAACTTTCTTAAGTGACAAAATACCGTCAGATTTGAATCTCTAATAACTACGAGACTAATAATGCGAAAAGAATGGTTGACCCCCACAACGGATATATCATATCTATAAGAGTTTGTCGCGTAGTATTTGTTTTGCTTGTTAAGTCATCGTACCAGTGTAGGCGCATGCGCGTGATTGTTATGAATTAGTTTTATGTAAGGTTATAAATAAGTGTAGCGTGGAAACGCGTTTATATAGGAGGTTGATTCTGGTGTCATTTTAAAGACATTGAAGAGTATTGCTAGTACCCAAAGTGAGAGAATTAAAATATTTATCAGAATATAAGTAAAAATAGGTATTCGATTTAAAATTTTAAACTCTGCATGTTTTTAGTTTATAACATGCAGAGTTTTCTTTTGAATTGTACGAAACTTACAGAATACTTGTCAATAAGTAAAATTGTATTAAAATTTGAACATTACGGGAAATATGAGCATTTGTATTAAATAATGTTTTACTGCGCATGCGCGAAATGTAGTTCGATATACTGTCAACAGATGGCGCCATCAAAATCCACTATAAATAAAACGTAGGAAAGGCGCAGTTCGGGTCCGCGCCGTTGATTTTTCTTAAAAACGTCGGGATAAAATCATAAAACAAGTATTTCGTATTAATATGTAATTTAATTATCAATCTCTTTACTACAATATTTACACAGAGTAGTATAATGGTTACAGAATAGATAAATCACAAGCTTATCGCATGTAGAAAGGGTCTGTAGTAGCTTGTGATTTATCTATTCTGTAATCATTATACTACTCTGTGCAAATATTGTAGTAAAGAGATTGATAATTAAATTATATATTAATACGAAACACTTGTTTTATGATTTTATCCCGACGTTTTTAAGAAAAATCTACGGCGCGGACCCGAACTGCGCCTTTCTTATGTTTTCTTTCTGACGATGGTTATGTACATTAATTACGAACTGTAACTGGCCGAAGATTCCAATATATAAGTATACTAACAAAAAGCATGAACATTAAAATGTCAATTTAATTCATGAGTAAAAGAATTCTAAGGTAAAATTATCATCTAGATGTTTATTTTTTCTTAATTATTTCGAGTCATTTGTTTCACCGTGTTGTGAAATTTGTAATTTTGCATTTGATATTTCTATGGCCACTTGTTATTACCACGTTTTTATTAACTCGCTTTCTTGTCTGTCTGTCTGTCTGTCTGTTCGGTACAAATCTTGCGATCGATTTTAAAGTAACTTCCCGATGAGCTGGAGACTTGAAACTTTAAACATAGTTCAGAACTAGATGACAATGCATTATTAATTCGCTTTCTTGTCTGTCTGTCTGTCCGTTTGTCAGTCATTTCATATTGCATGACACTTATCCGCAATACATTTCATTATATCTCGAAAACTATTAACATTACAGATTTGATTCTTTGGTATATGGATGACCCATGGGATCATCGAAGCACCCCCATATTTTAGCCATATCTTTGAGCATGCGCAGGACGTTTTTCATTATATCTCGAAAACTTTTAACATTACAGACTTGGTTCTTGGGTATATGGATGGACCATGGGATCTTCGAAGCACCCCCATATTTTAGCCATATCTTTGAGCATGCGCAGGACGTTTTTCATTATATCTCGAAAACTATTAACATTTACAGACTTGGTTCTTGGGTATAAGGATGGCCCATGGGGCCATCGAAGCACCCCATATTTTAACCATATCTTTGCGCATGCGCAGGACGTTTTTCATTATATCTCGAAAACTATTAACATTACAGACTTGGTTCTTGGGTATATGGATGGCCCATGGGATCATCGAAGCACCTACATATTTTAGCCATATCTTTGAGCATGCGCAGGACGTTTTTCATTATATCTCGAAAACTATTAACATTACAGACTTGGTTCTTGGGTATATGGATGGACCATGGGATCTTCGAAGCACCCCCATATTTTAGCCATATCTTTGAGCATGCGCAGGACATTTTTCATTATATCTCGAAAACTATTAACATTTACAGACTTGATTCTTCAGACGAAAAACGTGGGGCGCATGCAATATTTAATAGTAAGGAGTGTAGGGAATAGCTGTCGTTGAGAAAACTCACACAACAGTTCATATCATTTCCATTGCAATAAAATTGCTAGTGAGTGAAATAAACTATTTATACATCAATTATCTATTACATGCTCCCCACGTTTTTCGTTTTAAATCTGTATGGGGTTATAAATCTGTATGGGGCTAGAAGAAATTATTTTATACTTTTTAGTCCGTTTTAAAAACGTGGTCTATTAAAATTTTTATTTTTTTAAATAATTATTTTTCTATAATGTTGTGAACAGGGATATTTTAATCACCCTATTATTGCAATCACATTACATTATCCAATGTCCAACATGGGAAATAAAAATGTCAAGCTGTCCTCCTTCCAGTTATACTCATTATGTTAAGGAAAGTAATAATATTTGCGTAAAACAAAAATAAAATTGGAAGGAATATGCTGATTTTCCCTCTGTTCTTTTCAGGCATAATTTTTTTTTGGACTTTGCCCAAACGTGGGCTGGGATAAACAATTACTGTGTTTAAACCAGTTTTAAATTGAGGCTTGAATAGAAAAAGAGGCAATTACGTCTCTCAAGTTTTATTTTTCTATAATCGAGCTGTCGGTTTTCACAAATACTTATTTACTTATTTATTTAAAGAAAGGCACACTATAGAGAAACCTCCATTTACAGAGTGCTATAAACAGCAAACACACAGAGAAAAAAAGCCACAACGAGTAAATAAAAAAATGCGCTTGAAAATAAAACGTTGAAAACAGAGAATACTCAAAATCATAAAAATTTTGCAAAGGCATATATAATTAAAAACGAAAACACATAATCACAAAAACATTAAAACAAACTATGATTCTAAAAGTCCTATATTTTAAAAAATTAAAAGCCCATTTCCAAAAGGCAAGGGTTAAAAAGTCAAAACACACAAGCACCGAATCCTCTACAAACACACCAGGAGTTTAAACGTTTAGAGACGAAAATACACACTTGACATAAAAATAAATTGCAACATTTAAGATAAAAATAAATTGCACCATTTAAGATAAAAATAAATTGCAACACGGCGCCAAGAAAAGAGTACAAAAATTAAAACCTATAAAAACATTTAAAAAAATGGTCGAATGCATAAGAACAAGGAAAATCAAAACGCATAAAAATCTTTAAAAATGCAGGAAATGCAAATTCTCATGTCAAGCTCTGTGATCAATGATCTCATGAATACAAATATCTAAAGTAATGCTTCTTTATGACGTTGAAAGCATTTCAATTTATGAACCTCCATAGTATTCACATCCGTGCTTATATGGAAAAATAATGATTTTTTTCAAACGTGCCGACTAACAGAGCCTTTGCATTGATCTAACTTTTAAAAAATCCAACTAGTAAACTTCTGCTTGCTTTCTAAAACTAATTCAACCCGGACTTTTTACAAAATGAGGAGCTATAGAGATCTGTAAATTAGTGCATCAGTTTAATATTAGAAAGTTTTAAGGGGACATGCGATTGTTAAACCTCGAAAAAATGGTGGAAAACTGATTCGATACATTATATCTCTGAAACAGTGCAATTCACAAACTCACTTTTTTTTCTAGAAAAAGATCTGTTCGTTTTCTTATAGTACGCACATTTTCAAACCTACATATTGGTATGTATTTATTTGAGAGAGTAATAAATATGGGTATAATTTTTGGAGACAAAAATGAGATAGTCACTTTGCGCGCATGATTACGCATAAAATATTGGTCTAAACGCAATATTTTGAGTATCTAAGTAATCCAAACAGTATCTTTAAGAAACTGAACCTCAATTTATTAACATTAAAATTTAATTTCTATTTTATATACCAGTATAAAATAAAAATGTTAAAAAATGTTAAAATTTCAACATTTCTAACCTCGCAAAAAAACTTCTTTGGAGAAAATATGTACAAAACTGTGGTTCAATTTGTAGAACACAGCACAGTACATATTTGGTAAAAAGTTTATATAAAAATATTCAATAATTCTTGAGATAACGTGAGCGCAATATAAAAAAAAACACATTTTGAGATCTAGCGCTTTAAAGATATGGCCATATTCAATGTTTTCGTTGAAGAGCTGATACACAGTTTCTTTCGTAACTTTCATAATTACGGGATTTTTTTAACGCGGATTGTTTTAAACTGTTCAGAAAAGACAGAGAAATAATATATGTTTTTTTTTTTTCATAAAATCGGAAATTTTCGAGGTTTAACAGTTGTATGTCCCTTTTTTTTTCAATCGTTTTAGTTACTAAATTCTAATATGGTGGATCTTATTCCATTTGGTCTAGCCTACCTTCCCAAGCCCATAAATTAAGGACTCATGATAAAGGGCGAGTGTGGATCTTCTGTTTATCGAAGCGAGTCGGAGTACTAAGGTATCATCTGATGTGGAGATCTGATTTAGGGGTCTATTCTGGTACCCCGGTTGGGGTGGGTTCCGGGGTTTAAGTGCGGAACCCAACCCAACTCCCAATCCATACGGGGGTACCAGAATAGACCCCATAGATCCTATATATGAGTGTCGGGGTTCAAATGGGTGTAACACGTCGTTGATTCTTCGTAATCAGAAGGCATCGTGGTGGGACACAAGGAGGTATTCCAGCTTTAAAAAATTCTTTTATTAAGATGCTTGAAAAACTGTAAATTAGATTAACACTTAAAAACAGTTAGGTTAAAATATGATTAAATATAGATGCAGTAAATGCAAACGTGATGAAGTAAACACAGACGAATCGTAACTGCATGGCCACAGCTCCAGACACCAGAATGCGTACACAAGTGAGACGCATATTTACGGATCCTACTATGATTTGGATGGAGGTCGCTTTTCATTGGCTCTCAGCGTCACGTGACTTCGCTTGCTTTTGAATGATGTCATAGGAGAGCGCTTAGTTTGGATTTCGATTTTTGTCTTAGCTATCGTATCACGTAGAAACCAAAATTATCTTTATCTTGAATTCATCATTCCCTTTAGAAATATCCGAATAATCGTAATTAAAAGATAATTTTGGTTTCTCCATGATACAATGGCTAAGTCAAAAATCGAAATCCAAACGAAGCGCGCTCCTATGACATCATTCAGACGCAAGCGAAACCACGTGACGATGAGAGCCAATGAAAAGCGACCTCAATCCAAACCATAGCAGGATCAGTAAATATGCAAGTGGCACTCAACGAAACTGCTTCACAGTTCTTTCTACTCGCTGATATAATGCTGCCAACGATCAGTTCCGCAAGTATAGTTGATGACGTCAAGAGTCGCCACATGATGATAGGTAGCCTTCCTGGAGGGTTTTAAGGGGAAATTAATACACGTATTTGTCACGCTTGAAGGAAGCTACGAAACCCTCCAACAGCCACCTATCGCAAGGGGTAATCATTGTTCAACCACTTTTTGAGTGATGCTGGTTACAAGCGCAGCCAGAGGACCAACCCATAACCTTCTTCAGAATATTTGCATTCCTCAGCCATGCCATGCCTTACATACTAGGTCACTGGTGTACTAAGTTCAGAAATCCGTCGCATCATATGTTCCATCATGTGAAGGTAAAGTATAAGACCTACAGCCGAATTTACCACATTTTAGTGATGATGGTTAAGACCACAGCCAGAGGACCAACCCATAACCTTCTTCCTAAAATTTATATTTCTCAGCCATACCATGCCTTACATACTGGGCCACTGGTGTACTAAGTTCAGAAATCCGTCTCATCATATGTTCCATCATGTGAAGATAAAGTGTAAGATCTACAGCCGAATTCACCTTTCTATTCTGACAGTGATTTAAAGCCAGGAGAATATATTCCGAAATATGAAAGCAACTTGCAAGAGAAGAAATCAATCCCGAAAATCCCTCACTCCCATTTCGATATGTCTCGTAAATCGTAAGGAACGCTTTCTGGATGTGACGAATAGCAATTTTTCTGAATGAAAATGAATCTTCAGAATACTTTGAAAAGTAATTTTTCTCTAATGAGATCAACAACAGCAAATTAGTTCAATTCCCCCCATGAACTGAACACTGTCAAAGAAAAATGAAATTACACTACTGAAACGAATTTCTCGCTAATTGGTTTTGGAAAATGATACGACAATAGGATTGGAAAAACGCATGATATGAATGCGACATTTTATAAGGATTGAAAATATAATTGAACTGAAAACAATAATTATGGTAATTCTCTGCGTGATAAAGAAGATTTCACAGAAAAAAAGTGGGGCAATAGATTGAAAAATATATTAATTTCGATGATATGCTAATTTTAATTACTTTTAAAGCGCAATTCCTTTTAGAGAAAGATATCTCAGAATTGATGAGAATTGAGGAAAGTTATGCAAATCAGCTCGCTAACAGGAATTTTCGGAAGAAAATCGGTATTAAAAAATGGCTAACCAACCTCACTTATCTAATTACTTTCAAAGACTATTAGCGTTGGGAAGTTACAACGTTGCTAGGTTTTAATTACTTTAAAACTTCTGAATCAATTTGGTTAATTAGTTACTGACTGTATTTGACATTTATTGCTCTATATTCTATGGTTAACTTAATTATTATTCATGTATTGTAATTTATTTTGAAGCGTTTCTTTTGAATCTGATACATTTACAAAGTGTTATTTACTCCGAGAAATTTGCCCGGAGCGTTAATGTTACTTGCAACTGGTTCGATTTGTTGTTTCTTATATTTTTCCTTTACACAAGCGACAAGAAGACGCTGTTGTCGTTTTTAAGTTTAAAGATGATTCCAAGAATTCTCCTTCTCGTGATTTGTTTACATCCACAAACATGGCGCAAGTTGTATATAGAGAATTATTATTATATATAATCAATCCCAAAATTGAGTATACACTTAACGGAACATATGACTGGTAAACCTCAAAAATCGATTTTATGAAAAACATATATATTATTTCCCTGTCTTTTCTGAACAATTTAAAACAATCCGCGTTCAAAAATTCCCATAATTATGAAAGTTATGAAGGAAAATGTATCAGCTATTCAACGTAAACGTTGAATATGGCCATATATTTAAAGCGCTATTGCTCAAAATGTGTTCTTTTATATTGCGCGCACGATATCTCAAGAACTATTGAATATTTTTACATAAAATTTTTATTGACTATGTATTGTACTATGTTCTACAAATTGCACCACAATTTTATACATATTTTTTCCAAAAAAGTTCTTGTGGGTTACAAAAGTTTAAATTTTAACAATTTTTAACATTTTATTTTAAATTTGTATATAAAATAGAAATTAAATTTAAATGTTAATAAATTGAAGTTCAGTTTCTTAAACAGACAGTTTGGATTACTTAGATACCCAAAATATTGTGTTTAGACCAATATTTTATACATAATCATGCGCGCAAGGTGACAATTCCATTTTTCTCCAAAAATAATATCCATATTTATGACTCTCTCAAATAAAATACATACCAATATAAAGGTTTGAAAATGTGTGTATTATAAGAGAAGGAACAGATATTTTTCAGGAAAACAAGTGAGTTTGTGAATTGCATTGTTTCAGAGATGCAATGTATCGAATTTGACAGTGACAGTTTCCCCGCATTTTTTCGAGGTTTAAGAGTCGTTAGAGTCGTCCCTTAGACATGTAAAGTTTAATTTTAACCCTGAAACCCCGATTTTTATAAAAATTGATATTAAAATGTTTTTTCACTTTCATTTCTCGAATGAAACATGGGAAAAATACTTTAGAAAATCCTATTTTGTTTCAAGTATGGTTTATGGTTAGAAAACAGTTTGTTACCAATTGACAACATTTGGCTTTTTTTTCAGAAAATAAATTCCTTGAGAAAATTCTATAATGTCAAACATAGAAGAATTTTAATAAATAATAATACTAATAAGGAATTTCCTTCAAGATTGTAGAATAAAATATGGTATTGTTACAAACGTGGAAAGTCGCTTCCCAGCAATGTGAGTCTTATGGTTGGGAAGAGAGTTTTACAGGGGTATGTATGAGATGACCGACAGCAGCTCCGTCTGGACCACTGACCTTGGCGACAAACTTGGCGACTTTGGCGACGAAATATGGAATTTCAAAGGTGCTGAAATCTTCTCGATATCTCTATTAAAAGAGAAGATACGCCACGAATGTGCTAAATCATACCATGTGACGTCACCGCCTGCCGGAAAACTATATAAGGAGAGCGCTTGGATGACGGGTGGTTATTGATCGACTAGGATCACCCTGGAGGGCGAACGTCTTTGGAGTCCTGTCCGCTGTGCGAGCTAGTAAGCTGAGCGCTATTGAAAGTGCAGTAAAAGTCGTTGCTAGTTATTTGCTGACTATTTGTGTTGTTAATTTTCAAAGTGCTGTACTGTCATTACCTGTGAATTGTTGTCTATTTACATTGGTAATATGTGCAGGAACTATTGTTTCCTCTACCTGTGCTACGTGTTTTCCTGCATATTTGTAAATAAACCTTCATTCTCCATTATCTTGCGTGTTGGACTGTTTACACCATACTCCCACAGTAAGACTTTTGCAACAGTATCGTCAAGCGTGCAATCAAGGCAAAACAGATGCAGCCTCAAGTGAAAAACAATTTATTTTTAGTTTTCATCAGCATTCATGCTGCCATCTATATGTTGTAAATTGATTTAATAGAAATTTCAGTATGTATCCTATTGGCAAAAACATGCATTAGAGATTCAGTCTTTTTCTTAAGATTTTAGAATACAAAATTGGGAATTGTGCTTAAAGGTAACATTGTGTATTTACGTGTAAATTAACAGGTTAGATTTTATTTTAAGAAAATTGGGTTTTTTACTGTTAATACTGATTCCTTTCCTCTTCCGATAGGTAAAGAAAAATTGTATAATTAGATTTATTTTTTTCTAAAAATGAACAAATATGATACTTTGAAGAAAAGCAACGCCACAAAATACAGTATTCACTTGTTTTAATTTTGCTCGAATAATCAAATCAGTGTTTAATTACAAATCATTTTACCTGGACAACATCTTGCAGGCTGTTAGGCATGAATTCTATAAGTTTTTTCAGTTGTATTAATTGAAATTTTGGCCAATCTTCTCTTAAGAATTACTTCAGATATTCTTTAATTGTCATGTCATTTTCATGGACGGGTTTCTTCAATTTAGACCATAAATTTTTTACGAGGGACTTTCCGAAAGTAACTTTCGTCATGTTTTTTAAAAAAAGGGATCATTATTACAATCCGAAACATGCAATGGCTATTATTTTTGTTAGATAAAGAAGTAGAGAAACTATCACAAATACTGATATAAACTGAATCAGCAGTTTGAAAAAGGGAACAACTGAACAGAAACTGTTTTCTAAGGAAAATACAAGAAAAGACATCGTATATTTCTTATTTATTGTTTTTTAAGCCAAAGTGTTATATAAGATTACTTATATTAGTGAGGAAGCACCACGAGTACGAGGATGATTAGTTTAGTTTGATTATAATAATCTCCCGTTTCGAAGCAACACGAGGGCAATTTGAGGACGGACTTCGTAATTTGGAGCCACGGTCAGGTAACGAGGACAGCATCTGGGCTGGCACACCCTCTCCAAACTTTCGCATCACACATCAGTAGCAGGACGTTTGGCCCTGCGATTTGTTATGATTTAGCATATGATTACGACCATATGATTTAGCATGCAACAGGCCCACATATACAGAGAATCTTTAGAAGAATTGGGTTTCGAACTGGAGCCCTCCTACCTCGAAACCGAGATCTTACCACTCGGCCGCCGTGGCCCCTTAGTACGTGGATGAAGAAGTTGAATGATAAGTAGGCAAGTTCTCGCTTCCCTGGTAGCCATAGAAATGATGTGGGGTTGTGTTACCCCTCTCAGATGACTGGACGTACCTCCTATGGGAAGGGTTGGGCCGTGGCGGGTGTTGGCTATTAGGAATCCGACCTCAGTTTCCGACTACTAGACAGTCTTCAATTGACTCCGGATTCCCAGGCAGGGTGGGGGTTACTCGACTTGTGCTTTGTATCAGTGGCTAACTTAGAGATACCACTTACCTGGCAAGACCACTCCAAGTCAAATGGTTTGGTAGCGCTCCACACTAGTGTCCCTTAAAAATCGATAGAGTATCGATACTATCGAAGCAAAGTCGATAGTATCGGGTTTTCTGAAATAACGTCTGAAATAATCGATAGTTTTTCTCCCGAGCAATACTATCTACAGGAGCATTTTAAAACTATCTACTGTAACTGTCGATACTATCGATAGATTCAAAACTATCGACTCACACAATCAACTGGAACTATCGATAGTTTCTAAATTATCGACTGGAACAACACCTGTCGATAATATCGCCGGGGAGAAAACTATAGATAGTATCGACTTTCTCAAAACTATCGATAGTTGAGTCAATAGTTTGGAAAACTATCGACTGCACTATCGATAATTGTCGACTGAAACAATCGACTGGAACTATCGATACTATCGAAATTTTCAAAACTATCGACTCGAACAATCGATAGTTTCAAAACTATCGACTCAAACAATCGACTGGAACTATCGATAGTCTCTAAATTATCGACAGAAACACACCTATCGATAGTATCGCAGGGGAGAAATCTATCGATAGTATCGACTTTCTCAAAACTGTCGATACTATCGGTATCTTGGTAAAACTGTATACTGCACTATCTATAGTTGAACTATCGATGTTTAAGGAACACTACTCTACACCCTTCCAGATTTCAGCCCATCCATTTAGGTGTTTCATTGACGGAGGCTCCATGCAAACTGTCACACCGATTCCCTAGGGCTACTAGCCCTCCTATTTTAAAACGGGACCCTCCACTGCGCTCCGATTACCCCTCCCCCACTGGTCTAGATTTTGTGATTTTCGTTCCTGTCAGAGAGTGTCGCTCCCCCTCCTGACGGTCGCATTTCAGTTTTATGACCCAACGTTCCAAATGGATAACGACCGAAAATGAAAATCTATTGTCGTAACCGTCACGAGAAAAACCCTGAACAGGGTTGCCTCAAGTAGACGAAAGTCAGTAGACGAGTCGAAGAAAGGAGTGAAACGGGTGCAATATCAATCTCAACATTCGGCAAACTTCATTAGGCAAGGAATTCGTTTCCGTCCGAAGTGCAAAGCGAAATGAGACTTCCGCCGGTTCTATATGCGCCAAATGAATTAAAGCCGTTTCATTCTCCCCCAAAATGCAGTGGAATATCCCGTTCCCATAACGACCGCCATCGACATGTCTGGTGTCTGGGGTTTTTCTCGTGGCGGTAGGACAGTAAACCTTTTGACCGCACTCGCCGATTGTCATTGTATTTTCGCATTGACGACGGCTTTTGGAGCAGTGCGACCGAAATTGTGTGGAAGGATCCCTCCTCTGTGATCCTTCCACGCAATTTTGGTTCTTCCACGCGCATCTTAAGAATGGACATTTATAACATAATACCTGTTCTGTGCACGTTGTGTGCGTTTCGATTTTTTAGCGTTTGTTCCTATCTTTAAACTGCTGATTCATTTATTGTTCAAAAATGAATAGTTCAAAATCGAAGTTGGACGGCTTCAAATGCTTTAAGAAGATTACATTATTTTTTGTTAAAAAGTGAATAAATGAAAGATAATACCACCTGAACTCTTTTTCATAATTAAGCAATGCTTCAGTTTCTTGTGTTTCAGCTTCAGGCTGTTTAGTTTAAGCCGATAAAAAATACAACTGCCGTGCTTCTGTTAAATATTTGCTTTAATGACGAAACCCAAACGGAGGTTCAAAGGAAAATCGTTTTTCCGCGCATAAAAATCAAATTTACGTAAATTGGCGGAAACTGTTAATGCTTGTGTTTCCTCCAGGCCATTTGTTGTTGCCATTCAGTAATTAAATGTTTTTAATAATCGTATCGACAGACGTAAAAGAAATAATTCTAATTATTTGCATCTGATTTACTTTAAATAGTTTGTTAATAACTATGTTTCGCGTTCTTTCGGCGCTTTGAATTCGTTAAATATTTAATTGAGCCAAAGCAATTCATTTTGATGTCAAGAAATGAGTGTTTTTAATGTTTGTTCGAATTCACTGAAAAATGTTGGGTTTTCACGTATTTAATTGTTCTGCAAATTGATAATAAAGTTTTTGCTTTTGTAGATGCTTTCGAAAGCGTTTTTTCGTTATAGTGTTCAATTCGGAACTGTGTAAGAAGATGATTTTTTTTCATTTGTATCGGATTTTTTGCAAGAATAATTTGGATGGCACAAAGTGCAATGTTATTTGGAACTTACTTCCGAACTTTTAATTTTGTAATGTTTCGAATTCTATGAAATCTTCTTGCCTGGAGAACGTATGAGGCATCGAAGGAAGTCCACTTCTCTTAAAATCAACTTTAATTTCGCAGTTGTACAGTTGTAAGCCCAAAACTATTCGATTTATTCGGTAAATTTCTTCCGGTCACCTCCTATTCTCCCTATTTTTCTCCTTTGAATTATCGTCTGTTCCTAAATGTGAAAAAAATGGCTGGCCGTAAATGAACCTTCTTCAAACGATAGGGCAATTGACGAAACATCTGTCTACTGAATGTGACTAGTTAAAAAATGGCTGGCCGTAAATGAACCTTCTACAAACGTTAGGGTAATTGACGAAACATCTGTCTACTTTAAAGGGTTAAATAAATCGTTATGGACGGAATAAAAAACTCGACCGTCATGCACTGAGTGGATAAACCTGAAAGAAGATTATATTGAAAAATATATATTGCTTATACCGAAGATTTAGGTTTTCTTACTTTTTGCACGAACTTATCGAACAACCGTCGTAAAGGATATGGTGCCGCCCTCCTGTGCACAACATCGCTGGTTGGATCCTGGTCAGAGGTGGTAATTTCTTGTACTGTCAAGAATCATCGGAACTCATACCGTGTGATTATTCGCCATGTTCTCTTAAGTGTCTACTTGGCACTTTGTATGTTCGGCATAATTAAATTAATAACACTGTTCCCATCGTCTTCAGAACACGTCTTTAAAAACTAATATCTGTCACTTTAACCGTGGTTTCTACAAACGCGCCAACAACACTCGGCGTTTTAAAAACGATTCAATTAATTGTTATATTTTCAAAAATTTCTACTTTTACTTTGACTGCTAATAACGAAAAGGACTGTAAAACCGCTTTTCTTACTTTCGTTTGTTCCAAATGTTGTAAAATATTTCATTGAAAGCTTAAGAAGAAATATCTACGAATAATAAAATTAGCTGATAAAGGCAGGAAAAAATGTTAAATAATGTCAACTATCATGTATCTTCTTTTTTTCTCATTTTCTCTCTCTCTTAGTCGAATAAAAACCATTAAAGGCTAGTAGTGATACTATCCCAACTTATCCCCATTTGAATTAACACAAATTGATTTTAAAAAATTGTAATCCTTCTCGAAATAGAAACCCAAAAAAATTTTGTGACTGGCGTTCTGTTTCACAGGAAATATTTTACTCGCTTCATCTGATTTATTGGTGTATCTATCAGTTAAACATCTTATTATCCGTCATTGATAGACTGATAGACCAGACATTACTGATAGACCAGAGGTTTCCAATCTGTGGTACGCATATGTTGTGTAGAGTTTTCTTGGATTCAGATAAAGTCTTTTTCCCCAACTTCAAGCGGGGAGTTTGGTCTGAGAAGGGGTCATTCACCCTTTTCGTCGTGGGTGGGTTTGCGCTTTTTCTCCTGACGTGGTGTCCCGTTCCTAAAGAAAATAAAAAAAAATAGAGGGGTCCCTTCGTGGGGGTTACTGGAATTTTGTTTGTCGTCGGGCTCAGAGAGGTTTTAGGCTCCAAAAAGGAGAGAGGCTTTGGCCTTGAAGAAAGGAAGAGGGCCCTCCTGGCTCTCGGGCGAGTACCTTTTTGCTGCGGAAGAAATCAAACCGGGCTGAAACTTGGCCTTTTTGGGAAAATCAGAGCGATGCCACGGCGAATGACCTCACCCTGTTAGAATGATCCGAAGGCGCCTTTGTTAACAACCGCAATGATGAAAAGTTTCCTTTTGGTGGAGTCTTGGCTTGATGGAGAACCTGCGAGCGGTAAAGACCTGTTAATCTGTCATCCACGATCTCGACTGCTGTCACAATTTCTGAGGGTAGTCCGAACTCCACTGAGGAGGCTATGTTGGCACTTCTCGCATGCATATTGTGATCATCAATGCTTGGGTAGCTGGTTGGGCCATCGCCCCCCCCCCACCTTCTACAATCGTGAAACCGGCTCTCAAAATCACCAATGAGATTAGCTAAGCTACCTGAACTATGAAGATTGGATTCCTGCCTCCCTTGTTTCCCCTCCCACTCCACCAGATAAGTTTTACTCTGCATTTTAAATTTTGTAATTTATTATTTTATACTGTAATGTATCACATAGAAAATTTTAGTTCAAGGGACCTTGGAAAATCAAACAAAATTATTTGAGTAGACCATGTTAAAGTTACACGAGGTGTTGGGATTAAGTAATTGATTGAATAAATATCATATAAGTTGTAAGTCACGATTAATGGTAATGTTACAGTTGCTGCTTTGTACAATTTTAAATAAGTTAGTAAAAAAATGCAAGTAATATTTGATAATATTAAGTTAAATGGGATTCAAGGATGTGTCGAATATATATATGATTACATATGTATAGATAATAATACCTAAAAAGTTCTATTCCATATAGATTGAATTTTTACATGCGGTTTTGACTTGGTGAAATATTTAGATTAATTGATTATTCTAACAGTTTAATTGAAGAATAAATGATGTGCAATAATTTTCTACACCTTTTTAATTCTTTGTTGACGTAAGCCTTAAAAGAGCAGATCATATTTGATAATGTGAATCTTAAGTAATTGAAATGTGTGTGACATGTATTTAATAGAAGATTAATTTATTGGAGAATAATGTGTGTAAAACCTTCTTATAAATCTTTACCATATATTAAGAAAATTGATGAATGAGAAAACATATGAGTGTTGCTGTATTTAAATCACATTTGAATATTTTTTTAGCTGATTGCAATTTGTTATTTGTTGCGTGTTATTGTATGTTCTAGGATGTTTAATACGAAAAAAGATTAATGACAGGCTAAAAAAATCAATAAAATAATGTTTAAGGATAGGATAAATAAGAATAAATTAAGATTTGTTGGTGGCCACTATTATTTGAAATTTCTTTTGTAATGAACAGTTGCTAATAAGATAAAGTTATATATATTTAATGTAAAAGATGCAGCATAAATTGATTGATTTTTAAACACAAATGAATTTTAAGAATAGAATCCTTTTGTTTAAACTGGGTCGACCCTAAGCAAGAATAATATCTGATACATTGAATCAGTTTCCTTTTATTGTGTTTTATTAATATTTGTTTTGGTGTTTGTGTTTTGAATTTATTTTATGTATTAACATTGATTATAAGGCAAAATAAGAGATGAGTATCGTATTGTAAAGTGGTAGGGTTAATTGTGTTGTTAATAAATGTCATTAGTTTAAGGTGATTTGGTCTCTGATTTATTTGCCACCCCCTGACAGTGATGGAGGTAACTATTTGGTGTAACCTGGGTTAGCTTTATAAAATATAACATCTAAAATTTTTGAAAAAAAAAATTACACAACGCAAAATCTTAAGATCTTTATGAATTATTTTGGTGTTGAATTTGGTGATTATTTTAATGATTAATTAAGAACTGAAATTAAATTGAAGTTATGCTAAATTGTGACTAGAAGGGAATTAATTATTAAATCATTTGTTTGATCAAATGCTATTATACTTGCCTTGCACTTGTAAATATGATTTAAGATCTTAGATGGCATGAATCTAAAGGTAAGTAAATTTGAGTATATGGTGTATTGTTATTTTGAGTTATCTGAATACTGAGAGTAAGAAGGTATAAATAGTAGAAAATTTAAAAGTTTATAGTTTTGTACTAATTTAAAAGTTCATAATTGCACTTCTTATAATCATAAATTATAACTTCTAATAATAATTAATATTATAAAAAGACAAGATTAATCAATTAGTTAAATCTTTACGACATAAAATGGTGCCGTTCCAAACCAAATAGAATCTAAAAACTCCTCATTGCATGGGTTGGTTGAGATCAGAGACTGTACTGTTATGAATATAATGAATAAGGAGAAAGAAAAATTTGTAAAGCCTTGTGGGCATGGCTGCACCGCAGAGATGCATTAAAATAAAAATTAAAGATATAGATAGTTTGCTTCCAGGGCAAAGGATAAAATTTTCAGTATTAAGTGAAGAAATTTTGGTGTTTTGTTTATATTTTGCTGAACTATACAATTACTTTTAGTATAGATGTGTTGGGGAAATTAATAAGAATTTTTGTTTACTTTTGCATTTCACTATATATCTACATTTTGTTATAAGTGTTTTTGGATATTAACAGATATTTTGGGGAGAACCCACTTTAAATTGTTTTTTAGTTTGGTACTGAGTTTTGCAATTTTGAGTGTTTTGCTTTTGGGCACAGGAGACCTGTGCATATTGGGTGTCTGAATGGTCAGTCAGGCTTCAATTTAAAATGATTTCCTTGAAAAGTGTTGTGTTTTTCTTCAGTTAATTATTTAGATAAGATGTAACTGTACTTTGAGAAATTGGTTTGAGATAACAAAATTCTTGAGTATAACAAAATTTTTTTACTAATAATTGAAATTTTTCTATTCATTTGAAGTTGAGATTTCAGTTGAAATTATCTGCTGATGAAGTCTACTCACCTACACACCTGGTTGATTTTCACTTCTGTTTAATTATTTCATTACATTTTAAAGCAGCTGTATATCTCAAACTCGATACACTCTTTTCACTCTTATATATATTTATATTGTTGCTTATACACAATTCCACTTTCAATTATTTTGAAGCTACATGAGTAAGGGTTGAAATTTTGCTGTTGAGGCGATTCCCTCATCTACCACTCAGCCGTTTTTTTCACCTCTGATCAACTGTTTTCATTATTTATTGATAATGTGTGTGCGCTGTATATCCAAATCCTTTACACACTTGGTTTATTCTTATTGTCTTGTTTATATATTGCCTACTTAAAATTTCCTCTCTACCTAATTAAATTGTATATTATTTCGTTGTTCTCCTTTGCATTTCATGAATGAGCATGAAAGTTCCACCTACAATAATTATGGGTAATTCTGGTTTATTCTATATTTTTTTCACTTTCAATTAGTGGATGGAGACTTTTCTTTGTTTCGTTATGATTGTTTCAATTAATATCTGCCTTTACTTTATGATAGATAGAGAGAAGTGATTTTATATTTAGTTATATATAGTTCATGGAGATATTTTAACTTATAAGGATCTATGTAATTATTCACCTGTTTTCTTTCATAAACTTCCCTCCTAAAATTCTATCATATAGTTAATAGATAAACAAATCTATTGAATTGGAATAAAATAACAATCTTGATTTGGGGATGTAGTTAGGCGCTTGACTCACTTTCTCCTTATTTTCTTTTCTGGTCATTGTTTGTGTGTCCTAAAATACAAACTGTATGGATTATTGTACACCTTGTGCAGATGATTAATGTACCATTTTCTATTAATGTTCTTAAACTTGTGTATTTCTTTCATATGTCTGCTTAATACATTATATTTCTCATCTCACTTTAAAACTCCAACTTTTACTAAGATCTTCTGCATATCCACCCTTCTTTTCACTTTGTTTTGAGTAGATTTTGCCTTAGAAATTCCAATTACTGTGAAATGTATAAATAGGATGAAAAGTTGTTATTGTTTATAACCATTAATATAGAAATTTGCTGCCGGAAAAACACAAACACGGGACAGTATTACTCAAGGCCATTATGATTAAGAGTTGAAGTATATGGCAATGAGTTTGTAATGATCAAAGCTAGCATCTATGATTTATATTGATTATTTTAGCAAAGATTAGATTTCATATCATTGTTTGAGAACAGGGCCTTTGTGCATGGCATTTTAGGCCAAGTAATACAGACATGCTACTTTGTTTAGAGTTGTGTCTTGAGAATGAATTAAGATATTCATGCAGAGTTAGTGATGTTTAGTTAGAGCTAATATTTTACATTATGATGGCAGTTGAGATATACTTTTGTGAATTCAGATGAAGTATTTGAGTTATTGAGGCGTTTCTGAGATTGAAGCTAAGATATTTTTTTCAGTTAGTGAACATATGCTATACTTGAGATATTATTGTGTTGCTGAGATTGAAGAAGGTTAACCATGAGTCAGTGAATAAACTAGTTCTTCTCATATCCCGTTGAAATATTGTACTTCTCTGTACAGTTTCTAGAAAGAATTTCCATAGTGAATAAACTTTTAACCCATACTTATATAACATACGTAGCATTTTGCACTCTGAATCTTAGGATATGTCTTTTGTTTATGAGTAATTTGTCTGATGACATGAAGATCTTATAATACGTATAGCCCCTGCGTGTGGTTCCTTCCATTTTTTTGTGATTTTGAGTTATTGGCTTTATTGCTTATTGTATTTTACTATTCTCACTCCCTCATTTGCTTTTATTTCCACAGGTTTGTTTTTCCTTGTACTATGTCTTGGAATGTGGTTAAAAAAGCTCATGTTTGGCTTTTCTTTTTAATTTTGAGTTAGTTTTAAATTCTTCCACGCTTTGCCTCCCCTTACATTAGATGTTACTGGTATATATATGTGGTATTACGTGGGATACAATCACTTTGTCTGATTATAATATAAATTACTTTTTAGCTTAGTATTTGGAATGAAGATATTGTTTTTCTATTATCTTAAATTGAAGTGATTAGTTCGGAGTCTTAAAATGCACAATGCGCACTTCTGATAACCTGCGGCGCTGCCCCGTCTGTCGCAGCCATTTCCAGATACGACTGTACGCGGCACGGCAACGCGCTATTCACTGGGCATGTCTTGCTACTCATAATCATTCCATTGCACATCCACAATATGCGCACCTTATATTAACACAAAGTGACAGTTCGCCATACTGACTTTCAGTGCTGCGGCAACCTGCACCCCAGGATTCTGCTGTGTCTGTACCACGCATCGGAGTCAATAAGCACCTCATTGCACAAGCACCCTTTCTTCCCGGGGATCGTAGGATTTGTTGCAGAGTTTTCTTTTGGATCAGATGTTCTTTTTTCCCTGACCATGGAGCTTGGTTCGAGAAGGTCATTCACTAAGTCGCCCTGACGTGGTGTCCTCACTCAGCCAGCACAAACAGAGGGAAACCTCGGTAGTCACTGAATTTAGCCATCGTCGGCTGCAGGGCCTGGGGTTTTCGTCTGAATAGTGAGAGGGTTCTCCAGCCTTTCGGTGAGCATTCCAGGCCGCGGAAGAATCAACACTTCTGCCTTTGGGAACAGATGATGAAGTCATTGCTTAGTATCTTCACCGTTGGGGAATGCCCGGAGTTGCTTAGCCATCAACCGCAATGACGAAAGTTTCTGCGGAGCCTGATGGATATTGTAAAGATCGCCCGACGGGCACCAGAGGGTAGTTCCACTCACTGAAAGCTGGCGTGCTGGCGACCGCAGCCGCATCATCAACGTTGGGGCAAGCCGTCGGGCCACGTCTCCTCATCTTCATAATCGCACCGGTCACTGCACGAGATTAGCTGTTACCTGAACTGGCGAAATATTGGGATTCTGCCTCCTTGTTTTCTCCATCATCAGACAAGTATTTCGCATTTCCGCCTTGTAATTTATTATTTTCATACCGTACGCAGTCACATACAGTACTTCAGCTCAAGGACCTGAAAATCGCAAACAAAATTATTTTGAGTAGATCATGCCATACTGGTCGATTGAATAAATATCATAAACAAGTCACGACACGGTACGTCATGTTGTTGCTTTGTACAATTTTAAATAAGTTAGTAAAAAATGCAGTAATACCTGATAATATTGCCAATGGTGAGTCATGATGTCGAATACAGCAGCGATCACATATGCAGCACAGAGGCTGGTAATACCTAAAAGTTTATTCATATAGACTGAATCTCAATACGTAAGCTTCTGACTCGCGAAATATCAGATTGACTGAATATTCCCAACAGTTTAATTGAAATAGCCAATGATGCGGTTCTTTCTGCCATCTTTAATTTTACGTAAGCCTTTTGTTGTTATTCATACTTGATACGTGATTCAAGTACTGAATGCGCATTACGGTTTGCTATTTGAGCATTTGCCGCGTAAAAACCTCTTATAAATTAACATATTAAGAAAATGATGAATTATAGCATATGAGCCAAGAGCTTTCAAATCACTATTTCGAAGTAGCCGAGATTGCACTTCAGCTTGTCACGCCATTGTATGTTTTGATTGCTTAATCACGAAAAAAATGACAGTACAAAAAAAATCAATAAAATAATGTTATTATTTGTGATAAATAAGAAGGAAATTAAGATTGTGTTGGCGTCACTATTATTGAAATTTTCGTAATGAACAATACACAAGATAAAAGTCATATAGACAATGTAAAGATGCAGATAAATTTATTTGATTTTCAGTCTATCAGCCCACTCAAGAATAGAATCCTTTCGTTTAAACCGGGTTTATTCCTGCTAAAAGTGAACAAGATGATATTTAATTAGTTTCTTTATTGTGTTTTATTGTTTACTGGTTTCGGTGTTTGTGTTTTGAATTTTACTCATGTACATTGATTATAAGGCAAAAATACAGGCTTATACCGTATTGTAAAGTGGTAGTTAATTGTGCTATACAACGCCACAAGGTGATTTACCTCTTGATTTATTTGCTACCCCTATGATATGATGAGGTAACTATTTGTGTTCCAAGTTAGTTTATAGTAAATATAACACTAAAATTTTGAAAAAAAAATTTAACAACGCAAAATCTAAGATCTTTTATGTGAATTGTTTGGTGGTTATTTTAAGATAAATGGTCTGAAATTTAAATCGAACATGGCGCGAATTTGTGACTAATATTTAATTAGGTGATATTATATGATCAAATGCTATTATACTTGCCTTGCATGTAAAATATGATCACACCTTACGACGCGCGAATCTGCAAAAAGTGAATTATAAATGGTTTTGTTATTTTGAGTTGGCCCTAATACTGAGAGGCTGCGCCATACCTCGCTAGGTAACCAAAAGCTGGTAGTTTGTCTCTAATTTAAAAGTTCATAATTTGTTCTTACAATCATAAATTATAACTTCAATAAAAAAAAGACTACAAAACAAATACAACCTTTATTGACATAAAATCATTATTATCACATAGGTTAAATTATGATTTATAAGAAGTGTGCAGTTTTATGAACTTTTAAATTAGTACAAAACCATAAACTTTAAATTTTCTACTATACCTTTCTTACTCAGTATTCAGATAACTCAAAAATAACAATACACTATATACTCACCATTTACCTTTAGATTCATGCCACTAGATCTTAAATCATATTTACAAAAGGTACAGAGCATTTGATCAAACAAATACTAATAATTAATTTCTTTCTAGTCACAATTTAGCATACTTTAATTCTAATTAGTTCTTAATTTAATCATTAAAATAAATCACCAAATTAACACCAAAATAATTCATAAAGATTCTAAGATTTTGCTTGTGTGTTTTTTTTCAAAATTTTAGATGTTAGTGGTTTTATAAGCTTAAACCCTTATATATCAAATAGCTACTTCCAGATCACTACTAAAGGTGGTAAATAAATCTGTATAACAAATCACCTTAAACTAACACATTTATTAACAAATAATAATTAACTCCACGACTTTTACAATATTGATGAATAACTTTATTTCCTTGTCTTTATAATCACGTGTTAATACATAAAATAAATTCAAAACAACACCAAACAACATGTAATAAAGACAATAAAAGGAACTGATTCAATGCCGATATTATTTTGCTTAGGGTCGTTCCAGTTTAAACAAAATGATTCTATTCTTAAAATTCATTTGTGTTTAAAAAACAATCAATTTATGCCGTATCTTTACATTGTTATATATAACTTTATCTTATTAGCAACTGTTCACAGCAAAAGAAATTTCAAATAATATGGCCACCAACAAACCTACTGTCTTATTTATCCTATCCTTAAAGACATTTTATTGATTTTTTTAGTCGTCATTATTCTTTTTCGTATTGTTTAATCCGAACATACAATAATACATGCAACAAATAACAACAATCAGCTAAAAAATATTCAAATGTGATTTAAATACAGCAAATACCTTACATAAGTTTTCTCACCTATCACCCTTTCTATATGGTAAAAGATTTACAAGAAGTATTTAGCTATTACTATTCTCCACAAATTAATCTTCATTAAATACATGTCACACACATTTCAATTACTTATCCATTTATCAAAATATGGATCTGCTCTTAAGGCTTACGTCAACAAAGAATTAAAAAGGTAGAAAATTGTCGCAAATATTTGTCTTCAATTAAACTGTTAGAATAAACTAAATGGTTCAAATATTTCAAATGTCAAACCAAGTGTAAAAAATTCAACTATATGAATAGAATCCTTTAGTATATTATTCATACATATGTAATCATATATATATTCGATACATCCTTGAATCCCATTTAACTCTAATATTATCAACATTACTTGCATTTTTACCAACTTATTAAAATTGTACAAAGCAGCAACTGTAACATTACTAATAATCGTGACTTACAATCCCATATTATATTTATTCAATCAATTACTTAAGAATCCCAACACCTCAGTAACTTTAAACACACGACTCAAATAATTTTATGGATTTTCCAAGGTCCTTTGGAACTTAAAAAATTTTCAGTGATACATTACAGTATAAAATAATAAATTACAAAAAATTTTAAAACGCAGAGTAAAATCCTATCTGGTGGAGGGAGGTGTCAGTGAGCAGGAATCCAAAACTTCAGGAACAGAAGCTTGCTTAATCTCATTATATTTGAGACGGGTTTTACTGATTGTAGAAGTGGGGAAGGGATGGCCCAACCAGCTACTCAAGCATTGAGGATTTCCAAGCAGCCATGCAATGCGAAGTGCAACATAGCCTCCCAGTGGTCTGACTACCTCGAAATCTCAGACAGTAGTCGAGATCGTGGATGACAGATTACAATGCCTGCAGGTCAACAAGCCGCATCTACCCAGAAACTGCAACATTATAATAAAGGCGCCTGGATCATTCTAACAGGTGAGGTCATTCGCCGTGGCATCGCCTGATCTTTTCCAAAATGCCTCTGCTTCCGGTTTGATTTTCTTCCCAGCAAAAAAAATGCCCTGAGCCAGGAGGGCCTCTTCCTTTCAAGGCCAAAGCCTTTGGAGCCTAAAACCTCTGAGCCCTGACGACAAACAAAATTCCAGTAACCCTTACTTATGACCTCTATTTTTTTTACTTTTCAGGAACGGAACACCACGTCAGAGAAAAAAAAGTGCAAACTCCACCCACGACGAAAAGGGTGAATGACCCTCTTCTCAGACCAAACCCCGTTTCAGTTGTGAATCCAAGAAAACTCTACACAACAAATACCCCTAGGGGTAAGCGGTGGACTATTTAGGGGTACGCGAAAGTAAAGTTTGTATTGGCTGTAAATGCAAAATATAAAGGATTATAATTGAAAAAAATTATAGAATTTTGTTTCTCCGAGTTTGACTGAAAGCTATGCAAGTCCAAAACCCTAATGAGTAGCGGTGAAAAAAATGTACTAACAAATTGGGTTGCTTGATGCAGCTTCAGACTTGAGATTATAAATTTAAAAATTGTAATCCTTCTTGAAATAGAAACCCAACAAAAATTTTGTGACTGGCGTTCTGTTTCACAGGAAATATTTCGCTTGCTTCATCTGATTTATTGGTGTATCTATCAGTTCAACATCTTATTATCCGCCATTGATATAGACCAAAGGTTCCCAATCTGTGGTATTCATACCCCTAGGGTTACGCGGTGGACTAATAAGGAGTACCCGAAAGTAAAGTTTGTATTGGCTGTAAATGCAAAATATAAAGGATTATAATTGAAAAAAAATTAGAATTTTGTTTCTCCGAGTTTGAGTGGAAGTTATGCAAGTCCGAAACCCTAACCCAGCTAGCAAAGAAAACTTGTCTAAAAGGTTTTGTAAACCTTGTCGTCGGCAAGGGTAAAGGGTTGTCACAAAGGTTTCCATGACAAGGGTTGAACATTTCGTCAAGGTAAGCGGAAGGGTTCTCTAGTCAACAAGAAACAAGGTTTTCTGTAAAGTTTTTAGTAAGATTTTCCCAAGCTTTTATTACAGGCTTTTTTCAGGCCTTTCAAAAGGTTGTTAAGAGCCCTCTTTCGGCTGACAAAGTGGAACTCCCCTTCCCCCCCTCCGAAAATGTACTCTTATAGAAGGGTCCAACCCCCCTTTTTTCACCCCCTCTTCAAAGCCAAACAGAGGGGTTCAATCCCCTTTTTTATCCCCCTTCTTCTGGCGTCATCTTAGAGTTATCTGGAATATCAATTGATTAAAAATCTTAATTAATCAAATCTTAATTATTAACTTCAAATAATTTGATTAATTTAATTCTTAATTGAACTTACTTGCACGATTAGATTGTAGACTGGGACTAAACTTCAAATTCCTCCGAGCCGGCGATCGAACCCGCGTTCATAGGGTTGGAAGGCAAACGCAATAACCACTATACCGGACGGGTATACGCACGATAGGACAGGTGGTTAATAAAAAGCTTTATTTGCGGGAATGGTTTCTGAAACGGTTTGCGCGGAAATGTTTTCGCAGACTTGTCGTTCAAACCTTGTCGGTGAGGTAGTTCATAAAAAGCTTTCCTATGTAAAATTTGCTGCAATGGTTTCCGAAACGGTTTGCGCGGAAATGCTTTCGCGGACAGCCTATGGAAAGTGAAATGGCAACCTTTCCGCAACCTTTTTTGCTATCTGGGAATGATTAGCGGTGAAAAAAATGTACCAACAAATGGGGTTGCTTGATGCAGCCTCATACTTCAGATTATATCTGTTTTCATTTGAAGCTAATAAACCCAAATCCTTGAAACAAGCTCAAGGATTTCATTGAAACTGTATTTCCTTTGAATAGTTGATTATCATTATAAGTGATTTTTAGCTTTCCTCATAAGTTAATTCTACATTAGTTCAATGCAGTTTTCATTTGTTAGAACTTGGAACTAACGACGGAATAAAGTGTAAAAAATCCTCCAAATGTTATCAAATTGATGTCAGTCATTTGACTCTTATGCTAACCTAACCCCTTAACATTATTAATAATAACTTCTTTGAGCGAAGGATATTTGAGGGAGGGCTATGACAGTAAGGGTACATAAAGATAAAAAGACTAAACAAGGTGTAAGGGAGAAAATGAAGGTTGGAAACCACTGATATATACCATAGGGTCTCAAATGTGGAAAGCATACCCCTGGGGTTACTCCGCGGACCAGTTATGGCTACACGAAAGTAATGTTGGTAATGGAAGAAAACAGAAGACCTAAGGGGTTCAAGTGAACTCAGCGGTAGTGAGGTCCCCTAGACTTTCTCGTATACTCATAAACAAAGGTGTCATTCCTCCCGCCCTCCGCGGGCATAAAATTTGACGACCTTTGGTAACGCTGCAAGTAACAAAATTTTATAGAATGTTTTTGCGAATCAAATTTTATTACAGATACCAAACCTGTATGCATGGCGTCCAATCTGCGAATTCTCCACTTCAACCTTAGGGGTTGCCATATTTTCCGAGGCTCTCATCAGCGATTTGGTTTGAGGTTCACTACAGTATCCTTCGTAGACCGCGCCAAGGCGAAAAGGCAACTATACTAACGTAGAAAATACGCCAAGCGACAGGAAACTACGCCAAGTGTTCGCCAATATAAAATTTCAATATCAAATTTCAACCGAATATTGAATTTGAACGCTTTTTTTTCAGCCGATTGAAACGAAAATTGGGTAAGATGATTCAATTAAGTCTAGTAGACTTTATACCAATTTTCAGTTATCTAAGTCGTAATTTTTAAAAGTTATCGTGTTCGCAAGTATGTAATTATACAGACCGACAGGCAGTCAACCCTTTAACGGATTTGGTAAAAAATTTGATAAGGACCAACATTCCCGAGGATAAAACTGTGTACAAAATTTTATTCACCTAGCTATTTAAGTTTTTGAGTTATCGTGTTCACACGAACACGGACAGACAGACTTCCCTTAGACGGAGTTTGTCCAAATTATTATAGAAACCTACATAATACCATAGCATAGCCCCGAACTCGGAGCCTAAATGTCTCCCTGTCGGTTGAATGAGTTTGTGTGAAACTTTATTGAAAAGCAAAGCAAAAAAATTACGTCATGAAATATATAAAAACACTTAGAAGGGAACATAATTATACATGAACAAAGAAGAATAAAATAAAAAACACATAGAGGATTACAATCCGAGTATAATATAAAATATTTACAAGAGGAGTTATCATATTTGAGTGCAGTGAAAGGGTTGAAATGTTTCCTTTAGTTACATTTTTTCATACAGTTGCAGTTCCATAATTCGGGGAGGATAGTGCTGTTGGATGCGACTAAAAAGAAGAATTGAATAACGCATTACCACCGGTTATATTGATGAAAATTGTCGCAACCATCCTAAAAATTTTGGGAATGGTTTTTTGTTCTGTCTTCTTATTTATACTGAGAGATCGCTGGAATTGTCACTCAAGGGTTGGCAGTGATGTGAAGGGTGAATTTTTGGAATGAATTACGGAAAAATTGGTGGTGACTGGTTGCTGTTTTTAAGCTAGTGTTCTCTGCTGCTCAACTGGGTATTCATCGAATTTCTGGTCCTAGGAGGTGAATCTTTGGAAGTGTCTACTTCTAGGCTGGAAATTATGTGTAAACATCACATACCAAATTTCATCCCTGAAGCTCTAACCGTTTTCGAATTATCGTGTTTATAGACAGACACACAGACGTAATTCCAAAATTGTGTTTTTCGGACTCAAGGAGGTCTAAAACTTGGAGATTCGTCAAAATCTCGAGTTCGAATTTTTTGACGATTACAATATTTTCCCTTTGTATACTTCGTATACGAGAAAGTAATAAAAGAGAGAATGTTGTGCACGCAGTTAATCGTGTGAATGTGAAAGTTTATCTTTCGTGTGAAAGTTATGATCTGGTTAGCAGTGAAAGCAGAATGTTCTCAGAACTCATTATTAAAGAAACTAAATATTTAATTAATTTCGCGAACACAGGACTTGTGAAAATAAATACTCTCTTTATGCATATAGTGATAACAAATATCGCAGCAAGCTTGACGCTGCTCTGGATAAGAGATCATATTTGTCATCATATGAACCTAATTTTATAAAACTCAGCTCCATGAAACAATGTTAGCAATGAAATTGACTTCCATTTCAGTAATTGATCACCACGAAGAGTAATTGTTAGCTTTCATCTCAAGTTAGTGTTAAATTATTTCAATACTGTTTTCATTTGATAGGACGTGAAACGAATGCTACTATATTAAACCAGCGGGAGTGGTCTCCCCTAAACTTTCTCGTATACTTTCCCAAAAAAGTGCTGTTTCCCTTCCCTCCGCGTGAATAAAAAAATTCGAACCTACTGTAACCCAGAATCCAATGACTATCAGAAGGTTTTTCATTATAGATTATAGTGATTGTAAAATATTTAGGTAAAGAATCAAATTCAAAGAGATGCGTAGCGATTAAAACCCATCTAGCACACACTTCCACTCTTGCCGGCTCAAGGACAAAGTGACGTAATCCTTCCGCGTGCATAGAGATTGCTACCAGTAAGCATTCGTATGGAGAATCGGATTAGAAAAATTAATTATGCAATTTGAACGCCTTTTTTTCAACCGATTGAAACGAAATTTGGGCACAGATCTATAATTAATGTTAGAAACCGTCATACCAATTTTTATTTATCTAAGCCAAAGGGTGTAGGGAATATAATTTTTACAAGTATGTGATTATACAGTCCGACAGACCAACAAGCATTCGGCGGATTTGGTCCAAAATTTGATACGGACTTACATTCATGGTGATGAAACTGTGTACAAAATGTTATCTATCTAGCTATTCAAGTTTTTCAGTTCTAGTGGTCACATGACCGCGAACAGACAGACAGACTTCCCGTCGACGGATTTTATCCAAAATTTGATATAAACCTACAAATTATGTGTAAAGATCACATACCAAATTTCATCCCCGTAGCATTAATAGTTTTCGAGTTATCTTATAAATAGAAAGTTCACAGACACACCGACAGACATAATTCCAAAATTGTGTTTTTCGGATTCAGGGAGATCTAAAACATGGATATTCGTCAAAATCTCGAATTCGAATTTTTTGACGATTACAATACTTTCTCTTTGTATTACTTCGTATACAAGAAAGTAAAAAATGGAATAAAATGTTAAATCAAAAATCAATCCTACAGATGTTATTAAGTTAATTCGAGTCTTTTGACTCTTAAGCTATAATTCCTTATGATTAATTAATTAAATAAAAATTCGTGAAGGGATGACAGGGGTATTCAAAAATGAAAAGACTATTCAATAAGTATAGGGGGAAATGAAGGTAGAGAATCACTTCTATAGGCTATCAAGTATTCTCTTTTTTAAAAAGGCGCAGTAAAACTCTAGAATTTGAAGACAAAACCTGCTTTCAAAATTCCAAAGTTACAAATGAACGTTTGAGTCTTGACAAATTTGATATAGATTAGTCCTCAACTCTCAAACAGTCTTCGGTTAAATAGAAAATTCCATGGTAACTAGCTCGAAGTAATCAATCGTTAAAGTCGACTTTAATCATAGTTGAAAGTGAAGTTTAATTCAAAGTAAACTTTGGGACATTCCAACATACATGAAACGCATTAAAAAGCTGAATCTTTCAAACCACCCCTCAAGATAAATTTCTGCTGAAATAATCTAACAGCTCTTAAGTAGTATCAAAGGACTATGAAACTTAAGAATACTTTTAGAAGACAGCAAACAAATCCCGAAGATATTAAGAAACTATTTTCCACGCGATTTACTGCCAAAATATTCAGAAGTCGGAAAATTCTTTTTTTGATGTATCGGCAGCAGCGAAACGCGCCATCTGGCGTCAATATCAAAGAGTTCTTTTTATACCTTTCTCTTCTGCGCCGCCAGATGGCGCTTCTCGGTAGCTTCGACGCGTACTTCGGTTGCTGAGCGGAAGACTTGCCTTTGACCGATGCCGCTTTTGGCTCCACTCCAAAGACTCGTCTCCTCCACCCTCCTCCGTTGCCACCCCCTCGAAAGTGGGTCACGCGCCAAAGCGAGTTGGACGGCGAAAGGGCCGAGGCAAGAAAAGGTGGTTTTCCACGCATGCACCAAACGATGGAAAATCGGAACAAAACGGAAATCTAATATATTTC
>BGPR01001864.1:166977-214093 GCA_013235015.1 Araneus ventricosus | reverse complement strand
GCTCTGTTTAGCACCAAGTCTCTACCATTTGACATCAGCAAGTAGACTCTTATATACGCAAGAAATGACAAAGCTCTAAATAAATTCTTATTTCTAAATTTATTTGTATTTTAATGTGTAGTTTGTTTCTAAGGCACATCACAAAAGAAAAAGATGCTGGCTTTAAGAGAAGGGAAAAATAATCTTTATAAAATTGATCAAAGTCCATAAATTTCATATATCTATATATTTTGGTACAAAAACAAAACCTTAACCGAGTTCGCCAGCCTCAACCGATTTCGATATATTTTTTTAAATGAAAGGGTAAGACGTCTAGATATGTTATCAAAGGTTGCCTGCCCCCCTCCCCTCCCACCATTTTCAAAGGGTGGAAAAAATTCTTTACCATACAGTCTCTATAGGTTTATTGGATTTCGCTCAAAACTGGGGGTTGGTGGGGGACAGGTTACCCTTGATGACATATCTAGACGTCTTAATCTTTCAAATGAAAAAAAAAAAAAAAAAATTCGAATCAGTCTTTCGGTTGGGGCTGGTGAACTGTCTGAAGGTTTTTACCATATTATTTTAAATATATAGATCCCAACAGTTCCATCCCAATGGCGTGTGAAAAATATTATAAAATACCTATTGTAGGTGATGTAAACTGTTTAGTTAGGGCAATTTTTCATTCTGTATTTATGGATCTCAAGACTTTCATGCTGAGATTCATTAAAACGTTATACAGAACATTACAACTAGATGAAGTTTACTCAAAGATTTTACAATTTTAAAGGAATCTGTTGTCTACAAAGAATATGAAATCTACTATGGTTTTAGGGTTTGTTCCACTGATCTTCATGCAGTATTTAAAACTAAAAAAAGTAATGGCTGAGAACCTCGAAGCAGCCAGACGGCAAGGACAATGCTGAGCAAAGTGGGTGCTGGCTGCGAACCAGCCTGGAGGGCTGTGAGAGCGGCTAGTAGATGTTTAAATTGAAGATAGCTCTTCTGAAGCTAAACCACATAACAAGCCGTAGGAGAGGGGAACCCCCATATATATATATATACCTCACTGATTGGGAAAAATAAGTAAATATACAGTAAAACCTCGCTTATCTGGGCCTCTATCAACCGAGCCGGTACCAGAAAACTGAATTGTTTTTTATTTTTTAATAAAGCCCATGTATTCTTTAGAAAATGCCATCAAATTTGTCCATTAACATCATGGAATGGCTTGTAAAAGGTCGTTATTGGGAGTTAATTTTTTAAGCTAAAGAAATTATTTAGAGGGGAGTTGGAAACACGGTTCCATTCTTCAGCACCTCAATGGTGATGTCAACAAATTCCATGAATTTTCATGAAAAAATGGCGCTGTAAATGTGCCAGAAAGTTTCGTTTTGCTCCTTGGGGGAAAATATTTTTTTGAAACATTTATCAAAGAATCATTGGGAGAAAAGAAAACAGTGAAAATTAGTAATATTCACATATCCTTTTACTAAAACTGTTTCAAAAAATGCATGCAAGAAGTTTAATAACTAATAAAAGAGTCTGTTATGTACCAGAAGCTTCTTACGTTTTGCAATGTACTGGTCATGGATTTAATTAAAACAATATGAGATCTAAATTATATTAAATTTCCAGTTTTAAATAACGGGTTACAATCCATAAAAAGAATTTGGTAGACAAATTTTAAGATTACAAAAATATAAGCAACAAAGGCTGTTATCACATTGCCCCTTAATAATGAGCAAAAACAATTCTATCATTACCAATTCAAAATATTTAATTCAACTAACCCTTTATTTATTTATTTTGCTTATCATTATTTAATTACCCATTTTATTTTCAAATGCAAATTATTGAATCCTATAGTACATTTGGTAGTTTGCATTTGTGTTTATATCGTAATGGATAGTGGTTTTGCTGAATATTAGGTATTTGGCCAAATTTCAAGTCGAATATCCACTTTTTAAAAACATCTCACTTTTGGTTGTAAATTAAATATTTCTCAAATTTTAAATGAAAAAATTAAAGATTCATAAAATTGACTGTTCTTTATTATATTTTAAAACAAACTTAATACCTTGATGCATTTTTGTAATATTTTGATATCTGAATTCCAATAATAAGCAATGAGAAACCATCTTCATTTTGGAATTTCTTCTCATTGTAAGTCATCATTGCAGAAAATGACAAACACAGAAGAAAATTCAGTGGATAAAATTAAGATGATTTGAAGTATATTTGTACTCTGATAAAGAACTTCTAATAGCTCGGATGTAGTGTCCACTTAATTGGTGGGGAGAAGAAAAACATGGACAAATTTCCAAGACTTACAAATTAAGCAAGAAAATATTCTCCATCTCCTGAAAGCACAGTATACAGACAACATTTATTTTCTGATTTTGATAATATATTTGAAACCAAACAGAACATACTTCTCCCTGAGAATTTATTATTCTTGTATCATAATTCCAGGTTTTACAATGATAACTTATCTGTAACATTATTAAATACACCTCACTTACTTAACACTGATTAAAGGTTAGAAATTTTTTTTGATAGTTAATGTACTAAAATGTAATTCTAAATATTCTTTGTTAAATATATTTAACAGCACATTTCAAAAAAATTATTATCATTAATTTATTCAGCCACATATCTGTTTAGCATTCGGCCAAACTGAATATCAAATATTTGTTACATCCCAAATTTGTATTGACGATATGCACACTAGGGCATGGAAAAATATTTACACATGGATGAAATTCTGAATGGAAGATACTAAAAAAACCCCATTTCCTACCAATATTCAAGGTAATGGGAATCAAGATATGATGACAAGATTTTCCCTTTGGTAGACTGATCACAAAATGAAAAAAAAAAAAAAAAAAAGGCATATATCCTATATCTTATTTCTGTTGTCAACATCCCTTTTTACTTTCTCCTATACGAAGTATACAAAAAGAAAGTACTGTAATTGTCAAAAAATTTGAACTCGAGATTTTGATGAATCTCCACGTTTTAGACCTCCCCTGAGTCCAAAAAACACAATTTTAGAATTAATCTGTTTGCATGTCTGTGAACACAATAATTCGAAAACTATTAGAGCTGGAGAGATGAAATTTGGTATGTGGTCTTTACACAAGATTGGTAGATTTCTATCATATTTTGGATGAAATCTGTGAATGAAAAGTATGTCTGGTTGTCTGTCCAAGTTCATATGAGCACAATAACTTAAAAGTTATTTTAACAATTTTTATCTATCTAGTTATTTAAATAACTAGGTAGATAAAAATTGGTACACAGTAAATTGTTCCACATGGAATGTAGGTCTGTATCAAATTTTGGATTAAATTCATCAAAGGGTTGACTGTCTGTCAGTCTGTATAATCACATACTTGTGAACACGGTAACTCCTAAATGCAATGACTTAGATAAACAAAATTTGGTATGTGGTCTTCTAATATTAATTGTAGATCTGTGTCCAATTTTCGTTTCAATCTGTTAAAAAAGGCATTCAATTTTCAGACATGACACAGTCTTGGAACAAACCAGCGGGAGTAGTCTCCCCTAAACTTTCTCGTACACTTCCCAAAAAAGGTGCTGTTTCCTCTCCCTCCGCGTGGATAAAAAAAGACGTCAAATAAACTTCCGTTGCAAGTAAACCAAAGTTGGAACCACGCGTGCTTTGAAGGATCAAAACAAATCCAAATCATCTGCTCATTCTTTTGCGCAACAGGACCTGGCGAGACTCCCTAAATGTTTGCTTCCTTACAAAATCACTCCAGAATTTGTTTTTGGCAAACTGCCAAGTTTCGGAGCGTCCCTTTCTTGCACAGGCATTGCCACTAGTAGGCATGCGCAGGGAGTTAGTTTCAAAACTGAACAAGTATGCGATTATACAGACCGACAGACAGTCAACCCTTTGACGGATTTGGCCCAAAATTTTATACGGACCTACATTCATGACGATAAAACTGTGTATAAAATTTTATCCATCTGGCTTTTCAAGTTTTTGAGTTATAGCGTTCGCATGACCCCGAACATACATACAGACAGACTTCCCGTTGACGGATTTTGTCCAAAATTTGATAGAAACCTACAAATTATGTTTAAAGACCACATACCAAATTTCATCCACGTAGCTCTCATAGTTTTCGAGTTATCGTGTTCACAGACACACATACAGACACACACACAGACAGACATAATTCCAAAATTGTGTTTTTCGGAATCAGGGAGGTATAAAACGTGGAGATTCGTCAAAATCTCGAGTTCGAATTTTTTGACGATTACAATACTTTCTCTTTGTATACTTCGTATACGAGAAAGTAAAAAAGCTGAACTTCATAAATATGCCATAAATATAATTTATCATGCCAAACATAAACACTGAAACTTAAAATAAGTATGATTAATTGAACAATAAAATGAATACATTTATACAAAAAGTGCTTGAGATAATAAAAATATTGCAGAATTATTATAAGAATAAAAGAAAATTAATGGATTAAAAATAAATTATGTAGAAAGTTTTGATAAAATAAAAACACTATGGTAAAAATTATCTCACAAAAAAATATGGTAATGTAAAAACTTTTTTTTTTATTTATACATTATTTTTAATCCTTTTTTTTATTTTTTGAGTGAACATTTCTTGCTTTCTTTTATGCTTCAGTCTGCTATTTTCCTCAATTATCAAAATTTTTTAATTGCTGTCTTTCCTAGATGGCATTTTTTCTCAAATGTTATTTTCTTACTATCAAGTTCCACCTGGTAGCATTTGCTTGATGGCCTTAAATTTTTTCAAATGTTACTATCAATAGCCAAATCTAAATTTTTAAAATAATCAATTCTAAATTTTCGAAAATACTCAACAGCAGACTGCTCTTTGCTCATCATTCTGTATTTAACCTTGTGAATAGAAGAATATGTTTTAATATGCATTCTTGCTGATCCTTTATCCATAAAATCTGACATTATGTTGAATGTGCACACAGTGAGCAGTTTTTGTTTGTGTGCTACTCGCGTCTTTTGCGTGTGTACCCCCCATCCCCCAACACATTAACAAAAGTTTTAATGCAGACATGCATCAATCTCAAGAATGGTAAAATCTGTTGCCAAAAATGCTGAAATCAGCGTTTCCGTGGAAATGCGTTATGTCTGAGTCATTACAAAGAGTGTACAACACTTTCCCACTGACAACAACATTTTTTATACTTTCTCCAACAGATACATCAGTTTCCTTTTCGCCAAGTTTTAAGTTAATTTTTTTTTCTAGCCAGTCACACCGGAATTCGTTCTTTTCATTTTATCAATGCCCCGCAATTTCGGACTATTGGAAACGATAGTAGCCATCCTGTTGATAGACAAATGTCAGGGATTGAAAACTAACAAAAATTAAATCAAAATAACTAACAAAAGGAAGAAAAGAATGTTAAAAAGAACGTGAAAATAAAATGGCTTCCTTCACAGAGAGCTAACAATATTTTTTCACAAAATTCAGATAAAAAGAAATTCATGGATGCCTTCCATCCAATCAGAATTCATGCCAAATAATGATTGGATAAAACGAAAGATGATTGGATGGAACGAAAAAGAAAAGAATACAAACTTCACAGCATTCCTCCTAATGCTGAACTTTGACCCCAAAGTGCGGCAAGACGCTGGTACATAACTCGGATGCTGAACGGCTTTCGGCAGAATTACACAATATCCTACGATTTTGAAACTCTTTCACCTTAGAGCCATACGCAAAATTTACACATGGCACACAGTTTCTCTTTGCGTGAGCAAACCCCAACACTCTAACAAAAATTTTAATGCAGATTTGCAAGATTCCCAAGAATAATTAAATTCGATGCCGAAAAAGCGGAAATTCGTGTTTCCTCGGAAATGTGTCATGTCTGAATTTTCGTTATCCTACTATGATGTATTGGCGAGGGCTTGGCACTACTCATGACCCTGTAATCATACGCATCTTCAACCCGCCTTCTACCTATGTACGTGCCAAGGGAAACTAATGGCGTTCTGGGAGTTACAGAAGATTCACAATTTTTATCCAAGTGTGTGTGTGTGTGGGGGGGGGGGGGAATTGACATCTTTGTTAGGAAGTATATGTGAAAGTCTAGCAGAGACCACTCCCACTGATTCTCAACTAATACAATGGCCTACAGCAATGAATAAGGTAACAGTGGATAAGATATTTTACTGACTTCTGGACATAGTATACTCAGTTTTCCTTAAGACACATAGTTTAAAATTTAAGTTAAAAGAAAAATGGAACAGACTTTAGCTTTCCAATTCACTACAGCTGGGATACAAATAGTTCTTGGATTGCACTGTTTGGAAACTGCTGCTCATTCCGATATATTATATATGTTGACAACATCCCCTTTTTTAACCAATAAAAAGCCTACTACGATGAATAAGGTATCAGTGGAAAGGATTTCTAATCAATTTCTGACATAATATACCCAGTTAATGTTCAAATGCTCCATTTGTTTAAAATACAAGTTAAAACAAATTAAAACACTACAGACATTATGGATGAGTAGCTCCTTCGCACCATTTTTTTTTTATTAAATTTTACAAAGCTAACCTACATAAGTCGCATAACTTAACTTCACTTCAGCCAACTTAATAATTTCAACAACAACAAAAAAACTAAATTATTTTTTGAGGGTAGGGGAGAAGGCTGAATGTGTGCAAGTTTTACACAGGTTTACCTGTTCAGAATAATTTGCAATATAAAAACAAAATATATTGGTGGTACAGTACAAGTTAAAAAAATGTAAATAAATAACTTAATATACAACATAATGAAAGAAAGTTTTTTTATCACTTAAATGCTATAAAAATAACTTTATTGACAACAATGCATTTACATAATTGGTGTAAAAAATAATCTAGAGATTAAAAACCATTCTCTTTCCCTGAAATATCACTTTTTCAGCTTCTTTTAACTTCCTTTTGGCTTCCCATGAGGGATGTAAGGGCTTATCATCAGGTTTAACTGAAATAAGAAAATGTGTTATTCGCAGGAGTAATATTTTATTACTAATTTAGATAATTCAAAAAGCTTTAATCTTAAATAGAAATAGTATGTATAAAATTTGAGAAACGCATAGGAAATATATGTGGGAATGGTACTTTCCCATCATAGCTTTTTTCCTATAAATTCAATCACTTAAGTTTAATTCCTTCCTAATAATATTTTTTCCACTCTGCCGAATGAGTTTAGTTTGAATAAATGCCAAGTTAGCAGAAGGATATTGATAATGTGCTATTGCCTCACAGACCATGTGACTCGCGTAGGAGTTGTGTTCTGTTACAATGCTATGTAATGTTTAATATTCAGGCAGATAGTTCCAAGCATAGAAATGTAAGAAGTCTGGAAATTTAACGACACTCCAGGGTCTCTTTCCCCGATAGCTACAGAAGTGTCAATGATATGGAAACTAAGAAGGTAATTAATATGACAACGGTTTTATATCTTATATTTAAATACTGAACAATGTAATTTAATGCGTCTTTAACTAATGTAGTGCCAAGTAACTTAAAACGATAACCCTCTATTCTATCTCTAATGTGTAAATATAATCATTGTAATTATCCTTCCTTCATTCATGTTTCTTGTCTAAAATAAAAGTTAATTAGTATCTAAACTGAGTTATTTTCAATTGTATTCTTGTGTACTCCCCTAAGTGCACGAGTAGATAATTTTTCTTTTCTCTGTAGACTGGATTTGCGAATAAACTTCACCCTTTACAAAATTTGTTGGCTTCGGCCGAGATAGGAAGATCAATTCCTACATAATTTGAGTGATACTGATCAAAATTTAATTCTCCCAAACCACACCTCTACATAATTTGGGGGCTCGGCCTGGATAGGAAGATCAATTCCTACATAATTTGAGTGATACTGATCAAAACTTAATTCTCCCAGACCACCCCTCTATATATATGGCGTGGAACTGTGACATTATTTGTATGAAAGATATTCTTATTTTTTAAAAATTCCTTCACACATAGATATTTTATTCAGGTTAAGTAAAAAATTCACACAAGTAAAGTATAGAATAAAAAATAATAAACAGTATTAATCCATTAATGCCCAGTGTCCTATTTAAGGGATAGTTATATTTCACTTCTGTGGCTAAACTAAATGCATTCTATTGTTTCTTTCCTGCTTTGTTTGACAAGTCAATATGTATTCTCAACTGCTAAACAATTTTCAACAGGCATATACCACCAGCCATATTCAGATTTTGAAGTCAACATGTCATCATTTTGAATTTTTTGTTTTGTTTTTTAGGTAGATTCCTTATAGGAACTCTACCCATTGCAATGGTACTCATGACAAGACTGCCGGCAAATTTCTGCAGATCTTCACCAATCATGGCCCCTAGAACACAAAACCACCCTTCGTTCAAAAGTTTATACATATATATAACGCTTTGTCCATGTTATCTTGTGAACATGATAACCGGAGTAATTTTGATTTGATTTGAACTGGCATGGGATATGTTGTAAGGATAGTGAAAATCTCGGCCGAGTTTGTAGATGGGCTATCCAGCTCAAAGGGGGTCGAGATGGTGTGAGGTTGAAATTTTCATTTCCAAATAATTCCTTTAAAATTGAAAATAGGAAGAAAATTAGGTGAATTATCGCCTTCATAAAGAACTATTTTTGTATTAAAAGTTTTTTGATAGCTGCAATTGCTTAGAAGTTATGAACTGAAAAGTGGGCCCCCCCCCCCCAAACTTAAAGTACCTTTCAACCTATGCATGTTACCCTTTGTTAGAAAACTCTTGTCATTTGCAGTCTCTTCCACCCTATTTCATTCTTGCATCTCTAATCCTGATGAAAATAGAAGGCACAATGTTCTTTTCCTTATATCTCCAGACTAAAGGGATCTACCTTTACCTTCCGGTTTGCCGAAGGGGATTTTTTCCTTTGATTTATTTTTGAGGTAATGCAAGTAATTTAGAAGTAATCTTTGGTTTTTTTAAAATATTTTACTGTATTAAAAAATCTCCTTATATATATGTATAAATATTTAAAAAAAATGATTTTCTATTAATTTTTCCTTCTCTATTAATAATAAAAGAGAAAGTCTGTGTGCATGTCTGTTGGCGGTCTACAGAACAGACCGTTGAACTTAGAGCTACCAAATTTGGTACAGGTATACTTTGGAGGGTGGGAACGTGTACCTTGGAGCCATTTTTTTTTCAATTTTTTATTCAAATTTTAATTATTTAAAAATTAAGTGAATTTTGGCCGTTTTTTCATGAATAACTTTCAAAGTAATTAATGCTCAAAAATTATTTTTATACCATTCTAAAGTGCGAATTTTCACCATTCTAATGTTGTTAGTTTCAACTGTGTATATTATTTCAGCGAATTTTAAAATCTTTTTGAAAGCTTATCTACTGCTCCGAAATTGGTGAAGGTCACTGAATGGATAACACCCCTCACTGATAGGGTCATGGAACGTTGCTTCCTCTGGAGGGGAGATAGGTTTCCCCCCTTCTTTAAGATGGCGTGGAAGAAATTCGCCCGTACCCGGGGTAGGAGGCGGGGTGTACCATGGTTGGCTTAGATAAGTGCTGATTTTTTACAATTTTAAACTCATTTTATGTGTAAACCACTTCTATTCTATTTTGAAATATGAAAAGTGACCTTTCTTCTGATATTAAATTTAATGTTATGCGACTTTTTTTGCAGAATTTTATCAAACTTTTATTCCTGTTTCAAATTATACATGCTTCACCAAACTCAATTAGAATACCACAATCAGAGCAAAACAGATAATGAAGCATCAAATTAAAACTAATTGAAATAGCTTTTCGCTGTTATAAATGTTTTTATACATAAATTTACAATGTTTTCTGATAGCATATGGTTTATGTTTTAAAGACTTATATCATTCTTATATCATTTTATCAAAATTAAAGGGGATTTCAAATTAATATTTGAGCATAAGCAGCTAAAAACTGCATTCATTTCTGTTCTCTGAAATTTCATTTACGAACTGGAAACTCAGAACTTTGAATTTATGCATCTAAAGATGATATTTTTTTACTGTTTCATATTGGATGCATCTCAATTTCATTTTTGATTTTGGAACTAAATGTTTTATTTAAAAAAAATAAACAAAAAATTCATTTTTTCTTGGCATTTTACTTAATTCATAATAGTCATTTGTTTGAGCTTTTAGATTTGTTTTTTAAATGACAGTTTATTACGTTAAAAAAGAAATTCAAAGCGGAAATAACTTTGTCAGATAAATAGCTTCATTTACAAATTATGAACATCAAATAAATAATAACAACTATTTCAAACATAATGCATATGTTACATTTCTTGATATAACTGAATCATTTTAAGTTATAAGCTCTAATATGGATGAACCAGCTGGTCGCCAAAGATGCCTAGTATTAAAAAAAATCAGTTACCTTAATCTTGGTGTTTTAAATATAACTTAATAGAAACTAATGCTTTAAATTAATTTGGGCATTAACAGGTTAATCTAATAAATTTGCACAATACAATATTCCATGACTATTTTATTTGAATAGCTTTAGTTACTCTTCGATATATATATTTATTTAAGTAATTAATGTCATTGAATGACTAAATTGATAATGAATTTTTCATAAAATCAGCTTCAATACAATTATACATATTAGCATACAATTAAGAATAAACATGAATATCACTTACTTGATTTGGGACAATTACTAAAATCAGACTTTGGAGCATAGCTGTTCCCTTTTGCATCTCGATTGTGATTTTGACTGAAAGAAAAAAAAAAAAATTATAAATCTTTGGGAGCCTAGCTCATAAAAACACGTGACAACAAAACTTATAAAATGTAAATACATTTGTTATAGGAAAATATTGATATCAATCAACATTTGAGTCATTCCTTATTTTTAATACAATTTTATTAAAAAAACATTTGATGCAAGTTCCTTATAAAAATAAGTAAAACAATGTGTCCCTTTGTATGAAGTAATTTAGAAATTAAACTTGTAAATTTAAAAAAATTAAAATCACAGAAAGGAGGGGAGGAATAAACACAAACAGTGTGGAATAAAAGAAATAAGTAATAACGATCTTCAAACATTGTCTTTTAACCCTCCGAGCGGCGCAAACGTCTTTTTCCATTTTTCATGTTCAGTTCAAAAGCGGATAGCTCGTATTTATATTATATTTTCTTAAACGACTGTGGATAAAATATTCTTAAGATTTCAGATATATAATTAAATACAAAAAAGATTGATTTGTTTACTTTAAAAGCTAAGTTTTCTGACCTTATAGCTAAAAGTTCAAAATAAGTGCACGCTCAGAGGGTTAAGGTATATAATAATAACTTATGTCAGTCACTTAAAAACATTCAGCAGAAATTATATTCATTTATATATAATTAATTTTTAAAAAAACTATTGATATTTGAACATTTTACCATTGACATTCCCAAACAGTAAATTAAATAGGAATTTCTTTAAAAATCTTCAACCAGGTTTCATGTACATTAATAAAGTTTCGGAGAGAGAAAAATCAAGAGAGGATGGAAAATGTTATTTCATATAAAAGTGTTTATAATAAACATGATTATTATCAATTATTTATCAAATAATCTCCATTAAACTAAGGATCACAAAAAAGATTAACTGGGAATGGAGAAAAAAAAAAGATATTAGAAAAATAACATATTTCCAGTACAAAATCAATTAAGATTTGAAACCAATTCCTAAAAGAAACATGATAATATTACAAAGCCAACAATAATCCCATAACACAAAAGTGCCTGAAAAGCATAAAGAATGTCCCTAATGGAAAAGGCTGAATGCAGTTCTAATGAAATTATGCTGAACCTAAGAGATCCAGTTTCTGAATTAGTAAGTAATTTTGGGTTAACAATAAGATTTAGCAAGGCTAATATGACTAAAGAAAGATATTTTTCATTGCCACCCTCCAAAAATAGGGAAACACACAATTATCAGCACCTTCCAGCATTAAAAAACATACAGTATATGGATTCAGTGAGCTTCAGTAGAAAATCTGATGTTTGGTTAACCAATTGATTTTCTAGATTAATATCAGTTTTGAAAGTACATAAGGGCTATTTAAGTAAACTTCATAATTTTGAACTGTAGTCAGATGATAAAGTTGGCAACCTATTAGACTTATTTAACATTTTTTTAGTACAAGGGGTACAAAACAGATAGAATAAATTGATTCAGTAATTTAAATATTTAAGACTTGTGAGTGTTTTGAAGCAGTAGAAAAATTGAATTTAAAATGACTAACTAATTGCACCTGCTATTAGTATTATTAAGAATTTATTTAACCATTAATGTTTCTAGAAGTATTGATATTTTAAGACTGAAATGTAAAAAGTGTGACACGAATGTATGTTGAGCTTATAAAAATGAAAAAACAAAGGCATCAATATGTGTGATGCAATGTTCAAAGTAACTTGAATACAGTTAGATGTATTATTGATGAATCAAAAATGTCATCCTTTTTGCAGAGTTAATGCAGTTGTAACTAAAGGTATTAATTAGTAAGCTTTTCAGATATAAAAAGATTTGTTGTACTGCATGAGCTTATTTCATTTACATAAAATTATTAAGAGAATAAGAGAAATCTGTAAATGAGCAAATATAATTAAAAGGAGACCCCCCCCCCCGATTTTCTGAGTAATAATTGTGTATGACATAAGTACATAAGCAATTTTGGGTGATCCAGAAGGTAAACAATTCAAACTTGGCCAGTGGCGGCTCATGAGTTCAGAAACGAGGAGGGCAGCAAAAAAAAAAAAAAATGTTTATCAAGGAAATACAATTTAAAAGCTACTTTATCTCTAAGTAGGCCAAATTTTTTAATACCAAATCCAGATGTGAAATATCCTGCTTTTCAAACAAAGTAAATAAGCAGCATATGACATTTTCTAAGTCATATGCTATGTTTTACTAACAAAAATTAAAGTGAATGTTGATGTGACAATTATTCTGATGAAAAAAAAAAAAATAATAACAGGGGTTGATTCAGGTTTTTTTAGGGGTCCATTTTTGTGGGAAAAAAATTATTTTTGTGAAAAAATTTTTTATCATGTAAACCCTTCAATTTTAGCTGTCATATTTCTATATTTTATGTGAATTAGAGTTTTGTGAAGGGGCTGTTTTTATGAATCTGAATTTTGTGAAGGGACCGTTTTCATGAAGTGGAATTTTGTAAAGGGCTGTTTTTATGAAGTGGAATTTTGTGAAGGGCTGTTTTTATGAAGTGGAATTTTGTAAAGGGGTCGCAAAACAGCCCCAATTTTCGTCTGGATCGACCCATTAATAATTGGAGCTCCACATATACAATTCCCTCCTTGCCCAGTTCACTCGATAACACTTTCAAAAATGAATTTCAAATAACTCATATATAGAAAATTTATATTTAAGCTAAAACATATGAAATAGATTTTTACTGAAATACTCTAAAAATTTGAAAGTTTTAGAATAGTATAATTTGCTTGAATCTGTCGTCGCAACACAAACTGAAACTCATAAACAGCCAATGAGACTACAACTTGTGAGAGTGAGGAAAAAAAGAAAAATATATTAAAAAGAGCATCTTCTTTTCATTCAGATGGGATCCGTGCCAGCCACATCTGTGTTGAGTTTCAGCCCATAGCCCGTCTATGTTAAAGGAAGAGTTGCTTTTACATTCTGGATTTTCTGCTCAGCTAACGGATTTCGGGGGAAGGGAGCAGATTATTTTGTAGCTCAGACCTGCGTCTCTCTTCGTTTGGATTCATTTTATGTCTTTTTTTCAATTTTTTATTACTTTTTTTGCATTTTCGTAAGTTATTGAACCCAGAGAGTGGAAAAGTAAGCAAATAAAATTAAAAATACATGTTTAAAAAATAATTTCAGGGGGTGCTACAGCTCTGCAGCCCTAATGGACGAGCCGTCACTGAACTTGGCTTATGCTATAATATTGTGAGATAATAAACAAATTTATAAAAAGTAACTAACATGAAGCAGTGTCATTAATTAATAATAAATGCATACTTTTAAAACACTCAATACATTTCTACATGAAGATATTAAAAGATAATTCAATTTAAATAGATCAGTGGTGCAGTCACAAAATAAGCAGTGCCAGGACATTCTAAACTGGGTGACAAAATTTGTGCTCTTTTTAGGACATTTTCAGAATTTTATTTATTTATTTCTCGTAAAAAAAAGCATTGCTGGAATGGCATTCTGGCTCCACTACACTCGTGTATTAAATTGACATCTTTTAAGATTAAAAAAGTATTTCTTTCAATTAATTACCTGAAGGACTTTTCTTTGGGATTCTTTGGAAAACTATTAGTGCCATTTCTGTTACTAAATTTGTCCTTAGAAGCAAACTGAATTTTTTTATTTTGTCTATACTCGGAATTGTCATCAAAAGTTCGTTTGTAATTTCGTTTATTGTCTTTAAAGGATAACTCTTTATTTTTTGTAAAGCCTTTTTCTTTGAAATTTGAATTTCTTCCATTCACAGAATGTTTATCAAACTTCCTCTTCTGAAATAAATTATCTCTTTGCTCTCTTTTATTGAAATTAACATAAGGTTCCTTTTTAAAAGGGGGAAAATCTCGTTTCCGTGCAATTCCTTTTTCTGCACTTTCATCTTCATCACTTTCAGAAACTGGTTCACCATCACATAGGAAAAAAGGATCTTTCTTTTGCTTTCCTGAATCTTCATCAGTTTCATCCTCAGCATCACTATCAGATTTCTCAATAGGAATTTCATCAATGTCTTGCAATTTATTCAAATCTATCATTGTTATAGCTTTCATTTTACTTTTCACTTCTGGTTTTGTAGGAAATGAAGGTTTGGTCTTTGTACCACTGACATTAGCACTGTTAACTAACTTTTTGTATGCACCTGCTGAACCTTCATCATCACTATCTGTTTCTACACCTGCATTAAGCTGATGCAAAACAGGTAAAGGTTTGTTTCTTGGTTTATTTTGCACTTTTGTTTTTGACATTGATATTTCTAATAATTTCGATCTAATGTCTTGTAATTGTCCTGAATTTTCTTCTCTGTTTGACTCCACTTTTGTTCCTTTCCTATTACTACTATTCATTGTTTTCTTTTTAAGTAGTATTTTTTTCTCAACTAAATTGGTTTGATGATTTACAGCACATGCTTTAGATTGTTTTGAATTCTTGCAGGACTGATCAATTTTCATATTGTCCTTAACTGGTAATTTTTCCTTACCTTGTTTGCTTTCATGGTTTGCAATGTCTGAACTATCAGAAAGAGAATAATCAGAATCATTTTTGTAGGACTCATCACTTTTAGTTGCGTCTTTAACTGGTAACTCCTCCTTAATTTGACAGCCCTGATGATTTGCAGGATCTGAACTATCAGAAAGACGGTCATCAAATTCATTACTTTTTGCATCGTCTACAACTAAAAATTTCTTTTTAGGTGGACTGCACAGAATACTTAACGAATCTAAATTATCAGACATATTATCTGAAGACTCTTTTCTTTTGGTTGTTATCTTGATTTTTAAATTTTGCTCAGTTATGTCATTCTGAATACTTTTGAGATCTGAACTATCTGATAGACTTTCCAAGGATTCAGTACTTTGACTCTTGACCTCAGCTTCGTTAGATTTGTGAAAATTATTTTCATTTCCAATGGGTAATTTGTTTGGGTCTTTGGCATTATCTTGCTGGCCTTTTTGTTTCTTTTTATTTATTTGAGATGATCTTGATTTTTTTTCTTCCCATTCTTTGACAAGTTCAGGTATCTTAGAGATTAATTCACTGTTATCACTGTGAAATTTTTCTACAGATTCTTGAACTGGTGGATGATTAGCTAGCATTGCAAAACACCTCTCTTCCAATGGTACATTTTTCTGGAAAAGAAAAAAAAAAAAGAATTTAAATTTTACAGATTGAACATCTTATAAAGTTAGCATGTCTTCTTTCTATTCAGAATTCTTTATGAACAATTCAGAACTGGATATTTTCAAAAGAATACCTATGAAATATAAATATTGTACATTTTTCATTTACCATTGCATCTGGTTCGCCTATTTAAATTAGTTTTCATTTTCGTATTTTATATTAATTATAACATTACCTGTCACAGTTAAATATTTGACAGATAGTAAAATATTTAAAGACTTAAATTTTAAAAAGCCAGCGATATAATTCTGTACGATGCATCACAGCTAACGAAACTTACAAACTGTGTTTCAAATAACTTTCACTCATCGGTAGAATGATTAATGCTGAATATGGTTGTGAAATCTGAACATGCTGGAGGCCTGTGTGAACCAGTGGGTACAAAAAGTGAGGCGGGAAAAAATTCATAGACATCTAAAATACCTGGGGTTATAGGAGTTAGGCAATAAAATTTAAAAATTAGTTAGTTTTTCCGAACACTATTGCATTTTTGTAATTCCTAGTTTCAGGCTGTAATTTCTAGTTTCTAATATCAAATTTGCTGAGTTATCACTTGAGGAAATTCAAGTTTGGTGGCAAGTCTAACCAAAATTTTAATAAAAAATTACCTACAATGCAATATACAAAAATTTGAAAGTGTTTTCATGCCAAATAATTTTAAAATGTCAAGAAAGCATTAGATTAAAGGCTTGAAGAAGGGACGAAAATCATTTCAGTCTACCTCACACACAATAAAAACAAACAAACACAAAAACACAGTAAAATTATGTTGAACAAGTAACATCAAAGCAAAGTAAACATTTTGTTTTAAGAAGCAAAAATCAGCAAAGTTTGAGACACTGCCAAATGTAAGACAAAGTTAGTTTTTCATTCATCAGGGTGGCCATCATTTTTGCTGTTTGAGTTTCCCTGAGTTTTCCAGGTTTTATAAAAAACTTCCCTGTCTTTTCTCGGAGGTAGCCCATCAATCATAGAAAAAATTCACCTGCACATTGGCCATACTAAGTATTCATAAGTATACTAAAAAAATACTAATTCTAAGTATACTAAACAAAAAAATTGTTCCTTTATATACACTGGCTCCCAAAAGTGTTCGTACACTTACGATTTTCAATGGAATAGGGCTCTATCCATCAATTAAAATTAATATTTCGGAATAGCTATTTAATAATAAGATCTATAAACTGTTTTTAACAAACCTATATGAAATATTTTACAAACATAGTAAAACTTTATTTTTAAGAAATCAATAATCAAAAAGTAACAAAAACTTTATCTCACAAAAGTCTTCGTACACTGAAATCTTTTTGGATAAATTCGTAATTTAAATTATCGCCTGTCGCTTTATTTTTATTTTTGCATTGTGGTGGCATTTAAAAAATCGTTTGGCTTTAATTTTTGCTTGCTTACACCGTAATATTCTATCTATTATTTAAAAATGGCTCGTAGTCATAAAGAAACAACAACTAGCATTCGAAAATTGATTATTTTTCAACATAGTAGTGGTAAATCAGTTCGGAATATCGCTAAATTAGTTAATTTATCCCATTCTACAGTGCAGTATGTGATAAAACGCTTTAAAGAAGAAAATCGGATCAAAAACAAGGTAAGAAAAGGTCGATCGGTAAAGTTAATAGAACATGATCAGATATTTATAATTAGAAAATTTGAGATAAATCCATGTTTGAGTGCTTTAAAAGTTTCTGCAGAATTTAATGAAAAATTTTCTACTCGAATTTCACCTGAAACTGTTCGACGAGTTCTCAGAACAGCTGGATTAAATAGGCGTTCTGACGGTAGAAAATTTTTTGTTAGTGCGAAAAACAGAAAGCTTATGCTTTCCTTCGCAAAATCAGTGTTAAATAAACCCTAAACGTATTGGAACAATGTCTTATTTGCAGATAAAAGCAAATATAACATTTTTGGTTCCAATGGATGTATAATGGTATAGAGAAGAAAAAATGAGGAACTTAATCCCAAGAACTTAGTTGGAACAGTTAAGTACGGCGGTAGAGGTGTCCTTGTGTGGGAGTGCATAGCAGCAGCAGGACTTGTTAATTTGCTATTTATTGATGGCATAATGAATCATGCTCTTTATTTAAATATTTTAAAAGACAAGTTAAAATTATCAGCCCAAAATTTGGGTATTGGAGACAATTTTTTGTTATCAAGATAACGATCCTAAGCATACGGCTCTCAACGTTCGCCTCTAGTGTCTCTATAGTTGTCCACAAAATTTGAAAACACGACCTCAATCACCAGATTTCAACCCAATAGGACATATTTGGAGAGAACTGGAGGTTAGAGCACGAAAATATGACATTAAAGCTAAAAGCGAACTAAAAACAGTAATGATGAAAGAATGGATGAACATTAATGCAGAAATTACAAAAAGTCTAGTGAAATTTATTCCCAAACGCTTAAAAGCTGTTGTGGATGCTAAGGAATATCCTACTAAATATTAATTTAACGAAAAATTAGAATATTTACTAATATGTAGAGATCTTTTTAAAGTGTATGAAGACTTTTGTGAGATAAAGTTTTTGTTACTTTTTGATTATTGATTTCTTAAAAATAAAGTTTTACTACGTTTTTAAAATATTTCATGTAGTTTAGTTAAGAATAGATTATAAATCTTATTATTAAATACCTATTCTGAAATATTAATTTTAATTCATGGATAGAGCCCTATTTCATTGAAAATCGGAAGTGTACAAACACTTTTGGGAGCCACTGTATATAGGTAACGGCTGTCCCATACTTTGAAGATCCTATAATTTATCAAAATGATCGGTATTCATAATGTCTCCCAACACTTAGAGAAAAAAAAGCATACACAAAATAAACAAAAAAAAAGCAAAAAGAAAATATTAACACTAATTTCCAATACTTCATAATTCAATGAAAAGATCTCCAGAAGTGGAAAACAAACTAATTCTGGTATAACTCCTATTTGATATTAAATCATCATAAAAGAAGGCAGTAGTGTGGATGCTAACTTGTAGACAGATAAAGAGAAATTTACGATCTCGTAAGCTATCTGAATCTCCTTGACATGTAGCCAAATCCCGGTTCTTCTTCCACATCTGAGTGTGATTATACTATAGATTTTCATCTCAAGAAGCGTCATATAATTTAACTACTAAAAGGAACAGGATTCTTTTCATATAGTCCAGTCAATGAAGGTCCAAAATGGGGGTGAAAAACATTAACTCATATAGTTTTGAAAATTGGTACACATGTTTGTGAGGGGCTTATTATGAACATACTATAAGTCCCCGGTCCTGGGGGGGGGGTGAGTTCACGGCGCTATCTTGGATTTCATCCCCCCTTTTTTAGTTTATCCTGAATATCTTGAAATATATTCAGTTTTCAAATTACAATTGATTAAACAAACTTAAGAGCATAAAATTCCCTACAAATACATACTTTTATTTTTTTGCTTTAGCTTTAATAGTTTCCGAGATAATGGATTTCAAAATTTGCCGTCATCTTGGATTTTATCCCCTTATTTTAGTTTTTTTTAAATATCTAGGAAACTATTTGATTTTCAAATTACATTAAATACAACAAATTAATGATCATAAAATTCCCAAACAATGCATGTTTATATTTATTTTCTAGCTTTAATAGTTTCTCAGATATTTAAGAAAAATTAAAAAATCCCCATCAGCAAGTCGGAAGGCAAAGGTAGATTCCTTTAATCCGGAGATATGAGGAAAAGAACATTTCGCCCTTAATTTTCATAAGGATTACAGCTGCTAGAATGAAAGAGGGTGGAAGAGACTGCAAATGAAGAGAGCTTTCCAACAAAGGGGTAACATGCATAGGTTGAAAGATACTTTAGGTTAAGAGGGGAAGAGGGAAAATCACTTTTTACCTCATAACTTCTGAGCAGCTATCGAAAAAGTTTAAATGCAAAACTTGTTCGCTATGACAAGGCGATAATTCACCTAATTTAAATTTTCGTTCAATTTTCAATTGTAAATGATTTATGGGGAAATGAAAACTTCAACCCTCCACCATTTCCACCCCCTTTGAGCTGGATAGCCCATCTACGAACTCAACCGAGATTTTCACTATCCTTGCAACATATACCCCACGCTGGTTAAAATTAAATAAAAATTACTTCAGTTATCGTGTTCACAAGATAACATGGGAAAAAGCGTTATATATATATATATCTTCTTTCATTAATTTTATTTACACCTTAATTTTTAAATACACTCCTTTCCTTTTTATCATCATCCCTTAATTTTTATATACACCTTATATTTTTTTATATTACACATTAATTTTTAAATACACTCCTTTCCTTTTTTCGTCATTTCTTTAATCTTCATCGTTTCCTCAATGTAGTTCGCTTTCATCCTTTTTTTCCATCGATTACCTAATCTTCATCGAAACTCCCCCAACCTCAGAAGTAACTTGATATTTTCGCAAACATTCGGTCACTACATGACGCGTTCAGTTTTTCCCTTTGTCACGTCTCCCGTTGGTAGCATCTCTCAGTTTTAGGTTAGTAATTTCATTTCTTTTAATTGTATTTCATTCAAAATCTTGGTTTATCATAATGTTCGGGGTAAAGGACAGTGCTTTTAGCTATATGCCAACACTGTTCGCAGAAAACATTATGATTTCATTAAATTTTTTAACGGTTCGAATAGATTTCACTTACCCTGATGAGCATCTATACGCTTTTACCGATTTACTACAGTCTCTCCATTTTATTTTAATATTTTTGACTTTCATGATATTGATATATATAAACTTTTTAATGAAGGGTGGTTTTGGGTTCTGGGGTCATGAATGGTGAAGATCTGCAAAAATTTTCCGAAAGTCATGTTATGAGAACCATTGCAATAGGTAGACTTCCTATAAGGAATCTACCTAAAAAGGGGGGGGGGGATAAAATCCAAGATGGTTGCAAAATTTTGAAATCCATTATCTCAGAAACTATTAAAGCTAAAACAAAAATAAAAGAATGGATTTGTAGGTAATTTTACGCTCTTTAATTTTCTGATTATAGGTTATTTGAAAATAGATTTCGAACGAAAGAAAAAGGGGGATGAAATTCAAGATGGTGACAACTTTTGAGATCCATTATCTGGGAAACTATTAAAGCTGGAAGAAAAATAAAAGTATATATTTGTGGGGAATTTTACACTCTTTAATTTGTTGAATCAATTGTAATTTGAAAACTCAATAGTTTTCGAGATATTCAGGAAAAACTAAAAAGGCGGATGAAATCCAAGATTTCGCCATGAGCTCACCCCCCCCCCCCAGGACCAGGGACTTTTAGTATGTTTATCAGAAGCCTCTTACGAACATGTGTACCAATTTTCAAAACTATATGATTTAATATTTTTTTCAAACCCTTCGTTGACTGGACTAATAGGCGAAATTTCGGTCCCTTGGAAGTTCAAATGTAAACACATAGCCCCTGACGAGTGCGCAAAAATGCGAATGGCATCCTTTTTGACTGTCAGTAAATGAATGATTTTCATTGGTTGCCAATGGTATTTCATTCTATTTATAAAAAAAAGATCAGCAAATTTTCGCATCCAATACGAATTATCAAAATAAAATTCCAGTTTTAGAATAAATTTCCCTGCTTTTTCCCGGTCTCCCGAAATTCCCTGACCATTCTTGGTTTTCCAAGTTTCCTGGTTGGATGGCCACCCTGTTCATTATCTTAAATACAATAGTATTACGCATAATAAAAACAAAATAGGGTGAAGATGATAATTTAAGACTGCAGCTAATTGAAGTAAGAAGAAAGAAACATATAAAAATATACAGTAGTAATGGAAAGTGAAAATTGCTTTTTTAAAGTAATTCAAATAGGGGGGGGGGGAAATAGCTCTTTTCTTCTTCTAGCTTAGAAAGGGAAATAATTAATTTCACTTTGAAACAAAATTGCTATTGATCTTTTGAAGAATATTCTGATATGATAAAAATAATTAAATGTTGTAAAAAAGCAAAAATTTCCAAGTACCTATAACAAGTATTAAAATAAGATACAGATGAACTTATCAAGATAAACGGTTGGGAATTTAATTCTTTCAGGGGCACAAGTAAATTCACAATTTCTTCATTAAAATAATGCTAATGGTATATATCCATAAAAAAAGAGCTTTTGTGCCAATTGGTAACTTCATTGGATACTAAAAACGCATTTTTTACTAATACTTCTTGGCTAAGAAAAAAGCTATTAAAAAAGGTGGTTTTGAAGAGAAACCACTGCCCTTGATAGGATTAAGCATTAATACTGGAAAGAATTGCAAAGTTTCACTATATTCTTACCTCTGCTAGAACAGCTTTCCAGTCTTTTGCTTTTGATAATGCCAATTTACTAACTGAATCTGGCTTGATTTTCTAAATGAAAATAATAAAATAAAAAAAAATTACTTACATCTGTATTAGAAAACAGATATACTGTTTACAATAAGAAAAGTTTCTAAAACCACATTCACCAAGAAAGATTAAAAACAGTACTTTCATAAATGTTTTTAAGCATGGAAGACATCTAACTATCATTCTGCATACTGCCAAATTTTAACTAGTAGCTTTAAAACTAACCTTTATTAAAAATGGCCAGAAAAACAATACTAGTCTTCCTAGTCTAAAGTACCACTAACACTAGGTTTACGGGTTGTGTCAATTAAGCATTAAAAATTAAAGCATTTCAATTTTTTCAAGAAAAAATACAGATATCATTTACGTTTTACTTTTACCACTTATGCTGAATTAGAAAAATATTTTTTTTAGATCCATTATTGCTTATGTGGCTCTAACTCTGCAGTTATGCCTCAATTTGGTTCAGTCATTAACCAAAATAAATTACCAAATTAAAATACCCAAACTCTTTTAACATAAACTTTTTTGATATGAATAAGTATGAATAATAATATTTCTGTTGAAATAAAAATTGTTTTATTTACAAAATGTGTTGTTTTGTACATGTGTCAAATTGGTACGCGTAATTAGAAATAATATAAGAAATCTCCATAGACCTAGTATTAATGGAAAAGCAGAGATACTGAAATATAAAATTATCTCATTACTTACAAATACATTGAATACATCTCCTATAATATTCTCATACATATATAAACTACAATTACATTTATATTTTGAGCCTGTCTTAAATTAAGCTATTTTTATTACTTCAGAATAAAAAATATATTGTTATAAAACAAATAATAAGAATACCCAAATAAAAAAGAAATTTCAAAAATATTACTTAAAAATTAACTGTTTCAATAATTTTCACAATTAAATGAGAAAAGAGCAGATGTTCCCAAAAATGAATGATTTTTGTTAAAAAAGTTATGGAAAATGAAATCATATTACTAAGTAAATCAAATCTTTCTTTTTTAAAAAAAACTCATACTGTAAGCTCTACTGAAAAACAGATAATAATAAAAATCAATATGGCACACTTTTAATTTATTAGACAATTGAAATTTGTAATGCTACTTATTTTTCAGCAATAGTTGAAAGGGAAGAAACACCGAGTTCAAGCGCTCTGTTATACCCCCTACATATTTACAATTTGGTTAATTATTATAAATATCCCCACAATTCAAGATCAACTAAATATGTGCAGTTTAACTTAGATTTTTAAGCTAAATATAACATGGCCTCGTTTTCTATTTTAATGAAGTAACCAGTGAAGTCAATTTAATTTGAAATCTTAATGGATCTTATTCATGTTATTTTACACACTCATCTTAAAACATTTTTTTGTTTATAAATTCCTTTATCCTTAAAGATAGAGTGTGTGTGATTGTGTTGTAAAGGTACTTGCTATTCAAGTTTATTGTTTTTTACAGTTCATTATTATAAGGCAACACTGTTTCAAAATTATAACAAATTACTGAACTACCAAAGCTAATGGTTAATTTTTAGTTAAATAATGATTTAAACTTATTTATTAACACTATTAGAAAAAATAAAACTGTCCACAACTGAAAATAAATATTATACAATTAATAGCTCTTTCAGTATTTTTCCAATAGGTTGTCACTAAGTCCAAACTTTGTTATGAAATGTCATTTTTCAGTTAAGTTGGTAACTGATAAAACAAGTGCATATATTCCAAGTCCATTCACCTTAAGTTCCAAAGCTGATGAAATATCCCATATTTTGCAATACCTGACTACTATACTTAAAATATTTCAGGTGTATTCTGGTTAATACTAACTTAACTCGTTAATGCCCAAATTAATTCTGCTAAATATATATTTTGATGAATATCTCATATCTAAATTATTTTGGTCTAATTAGAGTAAAAAATGTGCAATTCAAACAACTCTTTTGTTAGTTTTGAAATTATAAACTGTCCTCATTTGAGGACGCTGGGCGTTCTAGCGAAAAAAAAGTCCGTTTTGTTATTGAAATCAGCAAACTTTGCAACAATATATAAAAATTGCAATAAAGGCCTAGCCAATGAATTTTATTGAATTTTTCAGACAATTTTGATTTAAATTATTTTATTTTTTTAATATTTACCGATATTATATACTAAATTAATTACCTTTTATTGTAAATATTTTATATTTGTGCTAATAAATAATGATAGATAAACTTTACAAATTTTACGAAAAATTTATTTTCAAACATCTCTGTTAACTGGCACATTTCATTTATAAGATCTTCGGAAATCTTATTTATGCCAATTTCTTTAATCTTTATATTAAAAGAAATAAAAACTCTCGAAGCAATTGAACAATTCTATACACTATTTTATTCACTGTCCTCAAATGAGGACACTGGGCATTAATGGGTTAATAGAAAAGTACCATTCTTACTATAAAAATTTAAAGAAAGTAAATTTTAAATTATATTCATAATATTAACTTAAAAGGCCAAATATTTAGTTCAAATTACCAGACAATGCAATGCTTAATAAGAGCAAATTATTCAAAAGTAGCAGTATTTGCCAGATCTAAACAGATGGAGGCATTGTTACATAACATTAAAAATATACAAAAAAAATCATATGCTAAGACAGAAATTACATTAAATTCACAAACAAGGAAAAAATTTATTTAACAAATATAAAAATATTTAAGAGAAAAACTATTAAATAATTAGAAATACTTACTTTGAGAATTTTAACTTCTTCTAATAGTCTTTGAAGTTTTCTTTTTGTTTTAGCCATTTGCTCTTCATTGCCCCTAAAAACAAGATAAACTAAACTTACAACTAATTTATAATGATACCCATTTACATAAAATCAAACAGAAAAGTCTCTAGATATTCAATTCATTTCTTAAATAAGTAGATCAAAACAGGTCTTCTATATCCATATATTGTATGACCATCTTAGCAATCCATATTCTTCTCAATTTTATGGAATGGGACTGATATATGATCAAATTCTTTCCCATTATTGCAATATTCACTGTTCTAAAAATAAGTTTCAGCAAAATGATACTGCAGAAGACAATTTGGTAGCAAATTGTCCATAGCTAGTAATGTCGACAAGTTTTAATAAGTCTGATTAAAACATAATTCTAATTAAATGATTCCCTCTATAGAGGTCATATTATTAAAATGAGCCCCAAATGTTACATTTTAATGAAGACAAATCAAAATCAAATAAAACTAAGAATTCAAATATGAAACCTTTTTTATAAGAGTTAAAACTATATTAAATACAAATTTATATCTCTAAAAATGAGGAATCAATTTCAAATAATCCTAAGGACTATTTGAAAACAACCTGAATTGAACTATTGATGTTACTAGATTTTCAGAAGACAGATTAGAAGATTAATTTTATTAAATAACCCTTTCTTTGAAGGAGAGAAAATAACATTACAAAAACTAGATCTTAGCAAGAATTATGGCAGAAAGAATTGAAAATAGATCAACATGCAATGCATGGTATAATGGTAACAAAATTTATAACAGGAACAATAATGAGACAAGCGAACAGAGAATAAATTATAAATTTTGCTGGCAAGATATTTTACGTCACAGAAGAAGCCAAAATCATTATGACAAGAAAACAAACATCATTATGAAATTCTTCAATCATATATACAAAGACTAATTATGATAAAGATTTGAATTTTTCTCAACATGTAGGAAAACTTTTTTGAACAACTTTTATTTCTTGTGCCACAATATGTAACAACCAATTTATATGATGATACATATGATAGGTTCTATATTTGATTAAAGTGTATGCGATTCTAATACAGAATTACGATCATATATCCTCGATTTCAAATTAAGTTTCAGCTAGTGCTTTTCATAACAAAGGTATGCAAAAACTTAGTCATGTAATCAACACTATCATTTGAAAGAATGCAGTTTTTCATTCAACTTTTTTTTCACCACCAAATAAATTCTGAAAATGTCAAACAAGCAAAAATTAAATTGAGCATGGAAAAAAGGAAAGTTAATAAAAGATATTAACTTATAAGCTATATAACAATACAAAAATAATATTAGCCTTCATGCTAAAACTATTATAAACAAGTGCTTTGAATGCAGTTTTAAATGGATACCACTTCATTTACAGTCTTGAAAAATATTTCATGAAAATAAGTATTTAATTTTAACTACAGATTCTTACTTTGCTAGAATAACATAGTACATAGAGAAGATCAAACATTAATTTTGCAATTCATGATACTGTGAGGTTGAGTAATTTATTTCTGGAACATAAAAAAAGTTTGAGAAATTATATTCTATCTAAATGAAACTTCATTATTTTGTCCTTGTTAAGTACTTTGCTTGCCAAATGTGGCAAATCCCCAAATTAGGGTTGCGTTCTTGTAATTGCGCGGAATATAACCGGCCAGAAACAGAATAGAAAAGTGAATGAACGTGATGTTATGCTCTTGTTAGTGGAGCGATGCAATGCTCCTTCCAAAATAAACTGCTTGTTATTGTTAGCATCACTTCTTTATTTCGTATTATAGTTCTCATTGCAATTTACAGTCCAAATTTGAAATATACATATTCTATCCTTTAGCTACACCACAACACTCCTTACTATCCTTTAGCTACACTACACCACAATCCCTGCTTAAAAATTAGAGCCATCAACAGACTGCAGCAGTTCTAAATATTGAACCTTTACAAGAAATTGCTTAAAAGTGCAGAAACAATTTTTTTTTTTTACAAAAAGTGAATTCCTTTTTGGTGATGAGGAAAGTAGAAATTTTCCAAGTAATGCATGGGAATTTTCTAAATAAAAGCCAAAATACACCAATTTGCACATACAAAAGCATGTTTTACACTAGACTATTAACAGACATTCTTAAAGTGCAGCTCAAATAATATTCCATTTTTATGCCAAATAACTAAATATAATTGTGTAAAATCATAGAAGACCACTAATGAACATAAAATTCCTTAGTAACATTTTCAAAAAATTGCAGCATATATTTTACATGAATTTTTGTTTGAAAACAGAGGCAATGATTAAATAATTTTTAATAGATGAATAATACTTACTTTCGATTTTCTAAAAACTTTATCTGCTTTGTACATTTATTTATTGCATGGATTTTAGCTTGCTTGACAAATTTACGCATTGACACAACCTGGAAAATATTTCATAACGTAATTATCTCTTTTAAAACAGTTATAAGAATGTTTCTGCCAGTAAATTTAAGATAAATACTAATTTATATTGTTTAACTTTTAAGAAATCAACGAATGTACAATTTTCAAATCAATCTATCAAATGTTATTCAGTTTTAATGGATTTAGAGTAATAACTACATATTTAAAGGTATGTTATGCAGTTTGTTTATAGAATTTTAATTTAGCAAGTTATAGAATTACTCAAAACACCTCCCTAAAGTAGTTATTAATTTATTATGAATCTTCTTGCTCTTATAGGTAGGACCAAATTCAGAATTTCAACTATCTTAATATGACAGAGTCACCCAAAAGCTAAGTAGACAGATGTTAGAAATTTTTTTAAGTGAATTCTTAGAATGGTTAAGTACAAAGAGGAATTATTTTATCATAAATCTATCCAAAATGACGATATGAAAATAAGTGAAGATAAAAACGGTATTTTTTTAGGCTGTAAATGATTTTACACAAGAAAATGTTTGATATTTCTAGATTATGTATTTTAAGCAATACGACATGAAATATTTTTTTGGCAACTGATTAACCACTGAAAAAAAAAAAAAAAACCCTCTTAGTAACAGAAAAAATACTGCTACCCTTAACATGTTTTCATTACATATTTTTATTATGTGCCCATTATTTCTTCAATGCGCTTGACAGCATTGAAGAACTAATGGGCTGAACTAATGTTTCTTATTTATCCAGAATTGATAGAATAAAGTGTACTGCAAAAGTTTTAGACTAAAGGAAATATTTCGACGTGCTGCTCATTTAAAAATGCATACCTAGCATTTTTGAGCTTAATGAATTATTGTAGGTATTAATGAGTTTACGGTACCCACCTGTTTAAGGTTAAGTAAAAGAGCGTTATGATTACCGAACACGAATAAGATCTAAAATTTATTATATTTGTAAGATTTTAAACAAAATTAAAAATGGAAGATTTGTTTACATATTTATATTAAAAAAAATTTTGAAGATTCCAAACAAACCTGGTTATTGACTTTTATTTTGTCCATGATTACTTGGTTGAATATTATATATTAAATACACAACAAAACGATGAATTTACTTAATAGAACATTTAATTATTTTTAATAATTTCAAGAATTAACATCGATTCAACAACGTGCTTTTACACACTTATACGAATACACGAAAACAAACAGAGAAAAGTTGTTGCCATCTTATAATTTAAAATATTTCTGAATTTGTCAGAGAAATTTCCCCAAAAAGTATTTTTGTAGTCGATGTTGCATTTCGGAAGATAAAAGTTCAAAATCCTTTCAGTAAATATCAAAATTTTTTACAGGTGATCGAATTGATGATCTATATGTGTAGTAGTTACAAATAAAAATGTTTCCCTCCTAGGTTTCGGTTTTTGAAACTAGTTGCGCTTAAGGTGAATTTGTGTGTTCTGAAACAGCTCTTGGAAAGAAATAGAAGATATCAAAATTGTAATAAAGATAGTTTTATTATTTTAAGTCAGTCATTGGTGCCAGGCATCTTTTCTCAAGATTGATCCCAGAACGCTGAATTAATAATGAAGTTGTAGTACGACAATTACTCAATATCAAGCAAGTGTATACATCAATTCATGATCATGAAGTGGCAACGACCATCATGTCAGCTTCGCACAATTGTTTTGTTGAAGATTTGAAGAATGTTGTGAAATAACATTATTTGTAGAATAATATATTAATAGTTTGCCTGCTGTTTTTATACCCAATCACTGTAAATGTTTTAAATATAATCTATTTTTTTAATGTATGGAATTTTTAAAAAAATTATGATTACTTCTTTAACTATTTATTGATGTTTTTATACACTGTTGTAATCACAAATATAAAAGGTCGTTTGCGTATAAAACTGTAAAAATTCGAATGAATGTATGAGGAAAAGTTCTTTAGATGACATTTCAAGTAAGCTTTTCATTTTTTTTCATGCATAATTTGTATTCCAAACTTTCAGTAGTTATACTTGATTTTTAGTCGCTCTTAGGGTTGTCTTTCCTTGACACATTGACACGATTATTTTATTTTGTTTCGTCTTGTAAATGAAGTGTATTAAAATGCTAATAATAAGTTTTAGTTTGATATTCTAACTGGACGAAAGGAAAAGAAAAATCTGAAATGAACTATTTTTCTTTAGATTGATGGCATTAAGAATTGTGTTACTTCTTAACAAACTTTAAAGAATGAAGTTATCATTAGTTTCAAAGGTATTTATAATTATACTTCTAATCACATCCGTTTAATCTAATCTGAATTTATTAAAACTGTGGATAAGTTTATTTACATCTTTTATCTTTACAGTTCAAGAACTATAATTCATCCTGATTATTGGTGACACTCCTGTGGTTGACTGACCAACTTGGCCGCAGGGGATAACTGTCCTCTTATTTACTTTAAATCAGTAATTTTATGCTTACAAATAATGAAAATTCAGACAAAAAATAATGTATGACTTGGGCATAATATTGGAGTGCTCTATATATGTTTCATGACAAGTAAAAGTTATATGGTTAGTCGGTAATTTTTGTTTAATTTGTGCATTAAAATTTTTAAAGAATTATGATTTTATAAATGAAATTTTGTCAGAAGATAGCTCAATAAACAGCTGTTATATTGTTGTATAATTCATCTGATGAGCCTCGTTTTAAAAGAACTATTCATATGTTTTGAATTAAGAAACATTGTAATTTTTCTTTTTTTTATTCCATTTTAGAAATTTATATCTATGGTAGTCATGTCCTCCAGTTAATTAGCTCTGCATTTTAAAAAATTGAAAGCTCTAAACTGCCAGGTAGTTATTTATTTAATACTTATAATTTAAATTTTAATTAATCAAAAATTTTTTTGTAAACTCTTCCTCAAATTTAACTGTGTGTTTTTTTTTAGTTAAATCAATGCTGAAATGGATCATATGTTTCAAGCATTTTCATCAGCTTCCACTGTGCCTCCTGAATCTAAACTACAAACATACTTGAATGTACGAGTCTGTATTTTGTTTCATATCTTATTATCACACATTTATAAAATTCGTTTATATTAATTGTGAACTATATTATAATAATATCTAACTATTTATTTAGTTAAAACTTTGTAATTACATTTTAGGCAAAGGAAATTTTTCACCAAATGCAAATTAGTTATTTAAATTGTGTTGCTATAAAACTTCTCTTTCAGATATTTGTTTTCCTAAAAACTTGATAGAATGTTAATTTTTCATGCGCAGATTCCTTTGATTAATATAAAACTTTTTAGCCTTGTTATGTTTGAACAGGTGTTTGAATGAATTTATTTTCATAGGATGAATCTTTAAAAAACTTAAGGGTACTTTTCCGTTAGTTGGGCCCCAATCGTTGCTAAGCTGGAATGTTGGTGCAATTCCATTAACACAACATTCATCATGAAGATTTGCTGATGAGCATTATCTTTAAGATCTTAGGGATGATTGCATTCTGGATTTATCTGAAATTCTGTGTTTTTTACCTTCTCAAATCCAAAATTTCAGGATATTTTTAGATTCACCATCTTTCTCAAATTTTGATTTAGATAAGTAAGATAAAGTAATTTTAGATATCAAAATCACTTTTCATCAAAATTAATTACTGAAAATCCAATTTTGTTAAAATATCATGTTTGTGCATCACTTTAACAATCTACAATTATTTGAAATTTTGTCAGACTTTTAAGAGCTCGTTAAGTTGAAATCTAGAAGTTGGTACACACTCTTAAAATGGTGCAAAGTCGCCAGAGCTCATTTACAACAGTTTTTTCAACTTGGCATCAATGAAGGTGCAGTGGTCAAATTATTTGTTTGTCTAAGTGTTTAGAGTGTGTGCCAGCTTCTAGATTTCAACCACTCATTAGTTTTCAGGGTTTATTGAAATGGAGTCGCAATCACCCTTGAGGTTTTGCAGGCTTTTGTCTAGAGCTAGAGAGTCCTGCTAATGGGAAAAGTACTCTTTTAAGAAATGTTATTAATGCATTTAAAATGCATACATATTTGTCAAAACAAGAAAGCTCTTTTACTGATTTTTGTTACTTTTGTAGTCTATACAGCAAAATGCAGTAGAAGATGGCAATTATTATTCTGATACATCTATGGCTGGCAGTGAACCTAATGTACTTTCTTCTCTATCTGTTGATCTAACTGGAAAGGTAAGCTGAAGTTTTGGATGCAGTCCATAGGCTCGCATACACACAAATGAATTAACATAAAGATAATTGAAACGTATAAAGATGTTTAGTGTCCTTTATTCATTATCATGCTGACAAAACCATTTGACTATAGAAAAATGTGATCTTTTAAGTGAACACACTCAGTTTTATAAAAATTCTCAGAGATTTAAGTTACTTCTGTAATATTGGTTTTTCATTAATAATTGTTACAAAGGATATCAATTGTAACGAGTTTTATATTGAAATATTGTCCATTAGGCAATGACGTTTCAATTTTTATGGCAAATTTACTGAATTTTATTGTATTCTGCTTTAAAGTTTTTTTCTCTTTTTATAATTTGAAAATTCATCTTTTAAGCATTAAAGAACAGTATTTTTAAAATCATTTAATAAAATGCTAATATTTCATTCAACATTTATAATCATTTCCATTATTTCATGATTTTTAAAAATTATTACTGCTTGTAGTATTTTTTTAAGATTGAATGAACTGTGGAGATGCATAACAATTCATTGCTACCTGCTGTATTTTTCTTGAATCCTTTTAGGTTAATTAATCTAATAATATTTTTTTAAAAATGTTTGATTAAGACTTATGCAACAATTAATTGTTACTGATCAGAATGATTTTGATTATTTTGTTAATTTCCTTTAATCAATAAAACTAGTTTAGATTCTTAGATATGGTTTACAAACTTATCTCTACTATTAGACATGTGGATTTTACCTTCATTACATCAATAATCACTGCAAAGAGATATTTGATTGGTTGATGAATTTGAACTAAAAAAAGCATTCACTTATTAACAGTATTGTAAGAATGTGAAATAAATATGTAAACAAATAATTGAGAATTGTGTGTATTGGAGGGTGGGGGATTGGCATAATTTACAAATATGATAAAGGTTATAGATAATAAATTGAGTCTGTGAATAAAAGAAGACTGTATAGATTACATGTGTAATTTTCCCATATAGTGGCTAAAATTCTTATGGTATATGTTACAATTTGGAATTGATTTGTCACCTTTTTGAAGACATATTTTTGTTCATCTGGAAACTGTTTAGATTTTTAAAAAAATTGATAAAGCTTCAACTCAGTATAATAAGGGGTGAGGGAAAGAGAAAAATTGTTACTTTAAATTTACTTGTTGCAAATTTTAAGTAGATTTTGATGTAGCTTTTTTTGTTATAACCTATACATGTTTAATAAGAAAGGAGGTGAGAATTAATTTTTATAAATTTTGAAAATAAAACATCCTAATTCTTTGTTAGGTATTTGCAATATCGCTTTTTTCCCCCAGCATTGGCAATATCCAGAAATGTAGAATCCTGAGTTCAAGAACTCTGTTAATTGTAGCACATTGGCCAAACACCTTAATTTCAAATGACATTGATAATAAAAAGTCAGAATTTCAAATTCCATAACCTTTTTGCATTTATTAATTGCTCTAGATTATTTTATAAACATTTCATTACTTGCTATTGTTAAGTAATTCATAATTATTTCCATCCTTCTTTTGCTTGTTTGATTAAAGAATTTTATTTTGTTTTAGACTGTAAATTCCGATGTGGGGCAGTACGGCAATTCTCTGATGGGCCGTATGACTCACAGTCTAAGCTCGCCTTCCTTCACTCAGTATTCTGTACAGCCCTCTCAGTTAGTCAGCACCCCATTTGGTCATTTTGGTCTCGGTAAAACAGCAATTTTGTTTTAAATATTAATCACTATGACTGTGTTTTGTGTTGATATATTTTTTGTTAATTTTTCAAAAATTTTAAATATACATTTTTTTTTTTTTTGCATTTCACATTCAAATTTTATGTGAAATCGCATCAAAATAATATATGTCGTAAATATCCAATAAAATTTATTTTAATTTTACATATAAAGTTTAAGAGTTTTCAAGCCTGTATGTATAAAATTATGCTAATATAGTTTTTGCTAATTAAAAAAGCTATTCTTTTACCTTCCTTTTTTAAATGGTGGTCTTTGAAAAAGGAACAATTGTCACTGATGAGCTGTGTCTAATTTTCCTGCTTTTTTTTTATAATAAAAATTGTCACATGCTATATATTCCCATAAAAAAATTTGCAATGCTAAAGTTCATGGTTCACTGTGATAACTAACTGATATAGCCTTTATTTTATGATAGTTTTACCTGTGTCATTATTTTTATAAATATTTATAAAACATAGCATCAGCTTTTTAGATTGTCCAAATTTTGTTCACATTTGCTATCCCCATACATTATTTTAATATCAGCTTTTTTTCCCTGAGGGCAATAAATTGTGAATTTTTTTTTTATGTATTATATTACTTTTGATTCGCCATATCTTGTTTTGAAAATGAATTGATTACTTTTAATTTTATTGATTCTTAATTGATTGGGATTATTCCTGGTGTTTCTGCGCGATTTTAAAGTTATTAATTGTTGAGTGATTCAGCATTTTTTTTTATCTTCCAATTATTATATGAAATTTAAAATTATTATTTTAGAAAGAAGGTTGCAAAATATTTCAGCAATATTGCAATTTTTATAAAATGTATATTAATAGTAGCAGTATTTGTGTTATTAGTTGTAGTGATAAGTATGTTACATAATTTCACCAACTTACAACTTAAAAAAAACTCTTAAGTGAATTTAAATGATTTTTGCTCTTTAGAAAATGCCTTAATGATCTGTTGTTAAACTATGCTTTTATTATTCATAGATGTTAACAGCCGAATGTCAAGATGCTCACCTCAACAATCTCCTCTTCTGGGTAAAAGAACTTGTTCTCCTGGCCCCAAGGATTATTCCACACCTAGCCCATCACATGAACAGTACTTACCTCCTAGTGGGCTCATACAGGTTAAAATTGCTTTTAGCTTTTATCCAGCATCTACGAGCAATGTATATGAAAATTGTGGCGTCAGTCAATTCCAATTAAATCAGATACATTGGGATTAGTATTTTGGTCTTTTGATTTAAGTGACTTTCCCAATTAAGCATATTCCACATAAAATTAAGCAATTAATAATGTTTTTAATAAATCGTTGAACAGAAATAAGTTACATGAAAATAATGTAAATTCTGAATGTAAAATAAATATTCTAAAGTAAAATAAAAAGTAGTTATATGTACCTACAGTTGAATTCTGTTAAAAAAAAAGGGGGGGGGAATAAAGGGTGCAAATGTGTTTTTTTGTTTTGTAAATTTCCACTTTTACAAAATCAGCACAGATATTCAGTCCATATCTAGTACTACATTCATTGCCTTCCTGCATAAAATGATGTTGTAACTTGACTAAATTTTTCAGCCTCCTTGTTAGTCCAAGAGTAAGTGGATTATCATCACCATTTTCATCAGATTATTTGTCTTTTGATTTAATTGCTTGAAACTTGCATTTATTCCATGAACATTGCATTTTCATTGTAACATGGTAAATTATCATCTCATGGAAAATTCTTTGTTATTTATAATAGGAGTTTGTAATATGTCTTCGTTTTTCTCAGTGCTCAAATTTTGAGAATTTTCTGGGGTTCGAAAGCTACAAGCAGCAAGGCGTTTTACCTGCGATGATTCTTATAGCTTGTCAACTCTCAGTGACATATCATATTGTTTGCAAAAGTGAAATTTACACTAATATCTGTAGCTGTTTATGAACTTTTTAAAAGGGTTTCAACGATAGATTCTAGTTTATAATTAAATAATATTTGTAGGAATCTAATTTTCCATGATATGTTTTAAAAATTTTTATTAGTCCCGTGTCCATTGGTTGTTCTAATGATGTGGTATAAAGAGGAAAAAATTTCATATTTATATATATTTTTGATTATCTAAATGAAGATGTGCCACATATTTGTCAAGAAGCATTAGTTTCCCTTTGTTTGGAGTTATATCTCTACATTGAAGCTTGCAAGCCAATTTTTAAAAATCTGGGATTAATCCACACATTTGAATTGATGTGGTAATTCGGTGGTTAAAACCTTCAAACATCACGACTGTACTTTCTCGTACAGTATTTTTTATTTTTTTTTGTCAGTGCCTGACATAATCGCTCAGCATGACACAGCGATATGTTATGCTGTATATACTTCATTGTCATTTTACACCCAGGAGGTGCAATGTGCTTATAACAGAAATCCTTCATAGTTATAGAGCCGGTTTCTTTGGTGTTATAATTATCGTATGCACAGAAATTTCCTAAAAAATGTAAGAATTTTCTCTTTGCTTCAGGCTCATTTTATTTGCACTGCCCTTTTTACTGTACGCTTTTGAAAATTTTGCATTATTTTTTGCTTTCCATTAGACAACCATCTCCTTCAAATCATTGTGCCTCAGTTTTTTAGTGATCTTCTTTTAAGTCTTTGTTATCCATGCCTCATCCACTAAGTTTAGAAACCTTTGATCTACTGCTTCGATTTTTGGATCTTTTCTATTGTGTTTTCTTTAGGATGTTTGAGTTTGTACTCTCTGTTAATGCAATTCCTCTCATAGTTAATTTTCTTGTTGGAAGAGATGTACTAAGGTATGATGGCTTGTATTAAATGCCTGGCTTTCTAATTTTATCCAACAAAGCAATTTTATTTGAAAGTGCAAAATCATTTTTAGCATATTAATAAGGGTTATAAATTTTGAAATAAAATTGACAAAAACACTTTTACTCATTTGATACATGTGCAAAGCAGTGTAGGAGTAACTAAAGACAATATAATAGTGATAACAGTAGACTATTAATAACGTGCCAGCTACTTCACTGTAACCAGCTATTGCTTCTTTGATGGGTGATGATTGGTGGTTAATTGGCAGCACATGTCTGCTCAGTAAAAGTTCTGAACGAGCAGATACGTAAACTCTGTTCTGGTGTAGTCAGTTTAATGTGATATCAAAATCAATCAGACCTTATTGGAACCATACATCTCCTACTGTCCCAGTGAAACAGAATTTATTCCATCTACTTGCCATTTATTTTAGTTTATTAATTTAATTTTTGTTCCCTGAGATTTTGCCCACCATTCGAATTAAGTAGTGGCCAAAATAAGTGGAATCAATGATATTTTCAATTCTTAGTTTTGTAAAATTGGCTTAATTGGATGTTCCTAGATTTAAGAATATTTATATGTAAAAGATTTGTATTTATGTGTGGTATGATTTTATATGCACTTGTGAATAAATTTAGTTAATTTATATGTAAATATATGAGTTGTGGTACAATCGGTGGTTGGCTCATAACTTATGATAAAATAAACTTCTTCTGAATTGTTTGTTTTTCACTGTGTATTTCTCTTCATGCTGGATTATTTTCTGTCAACTGTTAAGAAAAGTGTAGGTGCATAAATAATTTGTGTAAAATTTATTTGCAGGAGTCAGTAGGTGGAACGACTTACTTTTATTCCCAGGAAGACACTAATCCTTCCGAAATATCTCCCCTAATTCTGCCTGATGTGAGTGTGTATCCAGGAAATCCTTCCTATATCGAGCATATGACGTTGAAAGCTAATGCACCTTCTTTTTTCCTTCCTGATGAACTTAGAATGGTAACATTCATAAAACTCTCAAAGCTTTACAAAACAAAACTCTCTTCTCAGTGCGAAGAAACACTTCTTTTAATTTCATTTTCTTTGATTTTCAGGATATTTTGCACAGACACAGCCTAACTTTAGCTGAAGCCAATCCTGATCAACATCCAGGTTTTTTTTGGTTCCATAGTTATAATTTAATCAGGTCTTTTATTTGGCATGTCTTGTTTTTGTTCAGAGATATACTTTTGTTCTGTGTGATGATAGATTTTTTTTCTTTCTCGTTTTTTGTCGAGTGTTTGCCAAACTAGCTTTACTTTTTCTCGTGCAAAACATCTGTGAGGCTTTGCACTGCTTTGAACCTCTGTTACTAACTATTTTGGATTAAATGCTTTAACCAACCTTTCTGTACCCTAAAATCTTGCCCTTCACTTTTGTGACATTGAAAAAATCGTATGGATTTGTAAGTGTATTTAGTTTAGACATTTGTAATTAATACAGTTTTTCTCTCTGCTATCTGGAAGTGATATTACATGTTGTTTTTGTTTATTGACTTTTAAGGAAGCTAATTTTAAGAGTGTCGAGCATTTCAAGTATATAATCATTTGCTTATTGAGTTTATTTGAAGTTTCACTTCCTGGTTTCATTGTGAGGATATGAAAAATAAGATGCCATTGAGTGTTTATTTTTTAAATAAAATATTATAAGTTTTGTTTTAAGAACAATGGTGTTAAAAGAAATTATTACCTTTTTTAATATAAATTAGTCCTAAGTAACCCATCACTTACAGTGTCACTGGTTGGAGTTACTACTGAATTTAAATGTTAATTTCCCATTAATGTTTAAGTATTTGGATTCTGAGATTTCATAACACATTTTGTTTTTAATGGAATGAATTTTTTGAGGTTTTTTTTTTCTGTTTTATAGAAATTTTTATTTAATTTTCCTTTGTTCAGCTAATATGATGATTAAAATACGATTTTAAATTTCTTTTCGCCAGTTACTTATTTAAATATTATATATAAAATAAATGATGGCTGGCAAAAATGTTAGAAAGCTTTCCTGTTTACATTTGAAATTTCAAAGCAATTGTAGAATTTTTAAATTATTAGAGGTAGTTTTGTTGGTTATTCTAAGAAGTGAATGAGTTTGTGATTTTTTCGAAGCTATTTTTGTCTTCACTCTGAATTACTTCTTTTTAAAATTTTACTCTTTGAGAAGATTTTGGAATTGATTTTCTTAAATAATTTTTGTTTTTGTTTGAAAAATGAATTGATTCTTTAATATGCTAAGTGAAGTTGTTCATTTGTTACATTCTATTATCTGTTTCCAAAAATATTGTTTTGGGATCTGTTTTTCATTCTACAATTACTTTCTGAATTTAATTGTTTTAATCTGTGTTTATTTAGATCTTCCAAATGAAGTTGATAATTATCATAAGTTATGTCCACTCGAACCTGCCCCTGGAGATAACCCTATGAAATCCTCGACTTTTGGATATGTAACTTCTGTTTACAAAGCAGCAAATGTAAAAACTGGCGTATATTATTGTTTAAGAAGAATCCATGGTAATTTTTTTTTTTCACTTACCAAGTAAAATTTTCAGGCATTACTTATACATTCTGGCATATAATCAAACTTGTGTTTAACTTTTAGGTTATCTTAAGTTGAAAATTTTGTCTGCATTGCAAGTGCTATCCTGCTTTTAATTTTTTTCATATCCATTATATTTTGTCTCATGCTCATGTAAACATGTTTCATTATCAAAAAAAGTATTTCTTTTAAAAAGTTTGGAACCAAGTGAATCCAGTTAGAGTACATTTATAGAAGCTTTCATGTAGAACTTGGAAATAAATTTTTAGAATTATGATTTCGGTACAGTATTTTTTTTTTCTTTTGTGAAAACTATTTCATGGGTGAAAAATTGTACAAACAAATTTTGTTTAGCAATTGAAATACAGGAATTCTAAATGCTTCTTCATGCAAAATTCTGTTTAGCATATCAGTAAAAATGGTTTACAAACCTATTTCTAATTAGAAAAAACAGCTGTCTTTTTTAGCACACCAAAAGCAATTGTGTGAGTGTAGTGGGGGGGGGGGATGGTTCTAAAACTGAAGCCATCCAGAACTAATTGTAATAAAGAATGATGAAGCACAAAAATTAAAATATCTAATCTAGAGAAAGTCAGGCCAGGATTCTTTCTCTAGGCGGTACAAGGATACAGTACAGTTTATTTTGTTTTATTATATATATGCATAAATATAAGCTAAAAGACTATAATCCTTTGCTAATGTTGGTAATTGGCACCTGTGTTTGAGCATTATTTTTTTCACCCCCTTCCCCCAAAATCATGTTTGGCTTTAAAAAGTGAAAGATTCACTAATATATTGTTTTCTTAGTGTCTCCTCAGACTAGTAGCCAGGGCATGTACAACTCGCTTGCCTCCTTCTGACATTATGTCACTGGATGAGCAAATTTGATAATAATGAGCAGCATTGACAAAATAATTAGAACTGATTTTTTTTTTGTTACTGCATAGAATTTATGTTAATGAGAAAATTTTTCTCTATGTTAGGATTCAGAATATCCAATACCAAATTTATATCAGTAATAGATACCTGGAAGAAGTTGCAACATTCTAATTTGGTTAATTTAAGAGAAGTTTTCACCACTAAGGCATTTGGTGATAATTGTAAGTAGTGCATTATTTATTATTTCTTTGATACCAAGTATATTTATTTGTATAGTATGTAATTAGTATTGTATATTTCATTGCGTATGCATATTAAGAATATGTAATTATGTTAATTTTTAATTCGGGAAATACTCTTTATTTATTTGTCTAAAGAAAAGCATGCTACAGAGAAAAGCTAAAGTTATAGAGTGCAGGCACAAAATGAATAATAAATATATAAAGAACAAAAGCTATAATCTGTGAATATTAATGATACAAAAAACATATTAGAAAATTAGAAGTTGATTACAGAGAATATAAAAGTTCAAAACACTAACCCATGAAAAATTTTACAAACCCATAAATAATTTAAAACAAATACACAAAATCCCAAAAACATTAAAAAAGACTAGGATTCTGAAAGTTGTATACTGTCATATTAAATAGCTATATGATATAGAAAAAAAAATTGTCTTGAGGATTTAAATTTTTTTTATGGTATAAAGTGGTGCTATATTTTAAGGCTGTTTGAGTTTATAGCAGTGATCTAATTTTTAGATTAATAATTTTAACTCACGGGCATCTTTGATACCTCATATCAAATAATAATAATTAATTTATATTATAATATAAACGTATAATTATTTTTTGTAAGTTTTGCTTTATCTTGGAATTTTTAAATAACAAAATTGCTCTAGTAGGCATTCACAACTATTAATATTTTTGTTTTAAATATTTGTCCAAATGCTGTAATAATTTGTTTGGTAAGAACGGTTTTATTTTACAGCAATGGTATTCGTCCATGACTATCACCCTGGAGCTGATACTTTGATGAATCTCTATTTTAACCAGCCATCTGCACCAGCAATGAATGGTTATTTGCCTGGATATTGTCCTGATATTGATGGCTTAACAACAGCTGGCATGCCACCGAAAACTGGTGCAGTGCTCTTTTTCCTCTCAATAATAACAATTAAAAAATATATATACAATGATTTTTTTAAAATATGATGATCTGTACAGTTGGGAAACTAAAACCAACAAACTTGCATTTTCTTAATTTTTGGAAATCCTTATGACTGCTTTGGGTACTAAGATTTATTTTCTAGGAGACAGGTTTCTTGTGGCAGTTGCATTTGATAACAAGCGTGTTTATTACTCTTTTTATTAATGATAAGTATTAGATGTCTCACTCTTTGAGAATATTTTGATATTGTTTCCAAGAAAAAATGTGTAGTGCTGTTGTCTATTGTTTTGGAAACAGGTGAAGGATGTCTCTGCACATAATACTTCTTACTCTCTCACAAAGTAAAATATCTTTCTAATGATCTGAATATAACAAACAATCTAATTATTTTATGGATCAAAAGAGTTATGCATTTTATTAGAGCAGATTTGCTTTTAAAGAACTTTTTTTTCTCTATCTTATTTATGGCATTCTATTTCAGTAATTTTATATGATTATTCTAGTTTTGATGTATTTTTATTGATATATAACCCGAAGTTTATAAAACTCATTATGCTCAATATATTGACATATTTTAGTCCATTGACATTTTGTCAGTTATTACGATTCTGTTATACTATTGAAAATTATTCATGTTTTCATTTCTAAAGTCGTTTCAGCATTTGATCATTATTTATTTTGCATGATTATATTCTTATGTAAGACAAAATTATATGTGCAGTAGATGTATTCAATTGTCCAACTTGGTTAAAAAAATAATTCTCCATAGTAAAATTAGGAATATATTTTTTTTTTTGTCAGAATTAAGTCTACATGCTGTTTAATGTTTTGTTTATTTTAAAAGTATATGTATCCATATTTTACTGTAATGATGTGCATGATTTTATATTGGACATCATGAAATTGATTAAGTTGGAAATTATAAAATGTGTCCTAAAATGTTTGCAATATTTTTATTTTTGAAGTTAGTTTTTCTGTAATAAATTTTTATAACATACAGTGCAGTACATAGCAAACATTTATACAGTTCTGGCCTGTACTTAGAGATCAGAAGATGTAAATAATAGCATATTTTGGTTTAAAATAGGAGTTTTTAATGATTTGGATGGAGTAGGAAAAAGGCATTTATAGAAAAAAATGCCCCCCCCCCCCCATCTTGTCCTTCCACCATATTAAGTTGGATAGTTGGGAGTCCACTATATTTTACTTTTAATCAATCACCTGAAACTTTCTCACTGATAAGAATGAAAAAAATTCTTATGTGTGGTGATTCATTTCATGATGCATTTTTAATTCATGATATGTAATAGTTATTAAAGTGACACGCCTTAAACATCTTTGGTGTATGAAGTATATTTCAAGACTTTGCCTTTTTCAGAAGTGCATAAATTGCACTTTTTCCATACCCTATAACAGCTGCTATTGCAAAAATAATGGATTCATTTCATTCATCGTAATATCCAATGTTTATTCTCCAATAAGAATAAGATATATCATTTAAAATATGATTGCTATCTTGTGTTTTATTTTCCTATTAGTTACTCCTTAATTATTTAGTCATGCATTATATTGCATAGTAGGATTGTTTTAGTGTAAAGAGGCAGCATAAATATGTGCTGATTTTAAAAGAAGTATTTTATTTTTTTATAAACAGCATTTTTTTTATTTATTATAAATTGGGACTTACAATATACCAACATTTTAGTAGAATCTATTGAAGTGTTCTATTTCGGTTTCATATGAAAATATGTTTCGAAATTTCAAAAAAAAAAAAAAAAATCATTAATTATGCAAACAGCTCTTAATGCTCAAATTGTTTTCCTGTAGCGGATTTAGTGAGATGTAATGAAAGGGAAAAAGAACCATTCTTATTTTTACTAAAATATGCATTCAGTTCTAAATCAGTATTAAATAGTATTGTATATGAAAATTTTATCTTATATATATTTAATGTTTAGGCTTAAACAGTTTGCGACAGCATGCTGGCCTGCTTCCAGAAAGTTTGATTTGGGGCTATATTGTTCAACTAAGCTCTGTTCTTAGGACAATACATGCCGCAGGACTTGCATGCCGAGCCTTTGATCCTTCAAAAATTCTTGTAACAGGAAAATCTAGGTAAGAATTCATGCCTTCATTTCATATAATGTTATATCTTCTAATAATTTTCTGCCTCTCTGTATCAGTTTTTGAAACATAAGATTTACACTTTAAATTTGAGCCATATTTTATCTGCAAGGAACATAACATTAAAAAATTTCCTTCTCACGTACAGATGTAACCATTGTTCACGCCTTAATATTTAAGATGAATATAAGCACAGGCTTTCTTTCTGCCTCAATTAAATGTTATTGTATTAATATTTTATATACAGTCGGACCTATATTTGGCGAAGTCGCTAAATCCCGAAAAAAAGTTCGTTATATGGAAATTTTGTTAAATAGAGATTCACCTTTTAAAATACTTTCAACTACACAAAACAGATTTTAAATTCATAAACACTAAATATTATTTTAAAAAGCAATTAATCACACCTTTATTTTGTAAATTAATATCTATTTGTTTTCTATATTTTATCCATCAAAAAGAAATCTGCAAGGAAAACAAGAATAAAACAAAACATTTTCCGGGAATACACTGTATTTTCAATTTTAGAAAAATAATTTTATATTAAAATTAATGAATTTTAATGACATTATCGCATTTTTTATAACAAGTAAATTTAAGCATACATTACCACATACGTCCTTAAATTTAATTATTAATCAAGTCTGTTAATTTTGTCTGAGTTTTTTGTTTGAAAAAGTGTTTTCTCTCATAATACATCTCACATCTTTGCAATACACCAAAACCCCCTTCAGGTGTATTTTCTTCAAATTGTATTCCGCGTCGGATTGTTTCAAATGATTTTAGCATTTCATCATATGAAGGTTTGTTGATTTCTGCATCATGATCATTTCCATCTTTGTCTTCATCGCAATTCATTGCTGTATTTTTTATTTTTCACACTGTCCAAAATATCCAATTCAGACTGGTAAAACCAGTTCAATGTCATTGATCACCATAAAGTGTGTTAAAGGAAAGAATAAGTTTGAAATGTTCGGAAATATTTTGAGAAATAGAGAGAAAAAAAATATCGGATCACATGAAAAAGTTTGTTAAATAGAGAATGCACTTCGCTATTTGGAGGTTATTTTATGAAGAAATTCACAAAATGTTCTTGGTTCTAAGGAAAAGTTCGCAAAATGGAGGTTCATTAAATAGAGGCCCGACTGTATTTACCTCTACTTTTATAGTATACACTTCTGCAATATCTTTTTTCTTTTTGCTGACTGTATAATTCATACTCACTTTCTTGTTATTTGACATAATTTACTCTGATCGCATGTTTCCTTCCTCCAGTTTTACACTTTTTCTGAAAGAATTTTTATTGAATGAAATGTATATATTTTAAATTTTAGATTGAGACTCAATTGTTGTGGAATATTTGATGTTCTCACATATGATCCAAATCAGCACAATTCCAAGCAAGTAATGTCTCATTTTCAGGTATGTTGATTTAATTCCAGTGTACTTTGTGTTATAAACTTCTACTACTCCATTGCATTTTGTGTTGGATTCCTTCTATTATTTGTTTTCCCTTCCTTTACTTTGTAGCAAGAAGATCTAATGGCTTTTGGAAAAATTGTTCTAGCATTGGCTTGTAACACTCTCAGTGCTGTTAAAAGAAGCAATATGACTAGTTCTCTTGAATTAGTTTCTAGGAATTATTCTGCTGATCTCAGAAATTTAATATTGTAAGTTTTGGTTTTTACTAGTTTTGCAAATACATTAAATACTTGACAAGGATTTGACTTCTGAGTTGCTTTTCAGTTCATAAAAATGCTAATACAGTAGACTCCGCTTAATGTGATCACTTTGGGACTTAAGAATTTTGATAACATTAACTGATTGATAGCAATAACCGAATTGGGTAAAATCAACTATATTTTTATCACATCAACGGAAAAGAAACAAAAAGGGGGAAAAAACACCTGAGGGCTATCTACAATTTATTTCAAAAATAACAATGAAAAAATTCATTAATTGTTGCTTGGTGACAATTATTCCTTAGCAGTTCATGTATATATTGTTTGTACTCGTATTGTTTTTAAAATTTGTTGAACGATACTGCACGCAGCGTTTTAAAATATCAAGGGCTTGCCTCGTTTCGACATTCATTGGAAGGTTTTCTTCAACACATTTGTCCCCATCGGAATCATCGTTTGTTGCTTAGTCTTGCTCACAAACAGCTTGGCAAATTTCCAAGTCTGTTATTGTGGCAGATACTGAAATGTCTTCTTCAATGGACATCCACTCTCCCTTTTGCATACCTTCAGGAGGTTTAATGACAATTACCAACTGTCGCATCCCTGCCTGCTAAATGGACAACCTTCAAAGAGAGGTCATGAAAAATACACCTCGAAGTTCTTGAGATGTGTGGTGGAAAGTGGCCCCCAGATGTTTCCTTACAAGTGGAGTGAGAAATTCTACGGACATCATTTGTTAACGGTGGTTGAAAATGAGGGATCTGTCAATTCTCTACCTCGAAACTGATAACATTAAACGATGCAGTGACTAAATGAATAATTTTGTGTACATTTGAATACGTTGGTTCGGGACCAGTGGTTTTTGATAATATAAAGCGAATGATAACATTAACCACAATCACATTAAGCAGGGTCTATTGTATTATATTTTATGAAGATTTTTTAATTTTGCAGTATCTAGTTCTATCAAATAATGCTCTAGTTTTAACTATTGTATTTTTGCTCGTGTTTTGGCTGTTAGCTGGAGACATGTTTAAAAGGTAAAACTGCTGTAGGTTATAATTTCTTTTGATGACACATTTTTTTTCTGTTGAAAAGTTGAGTATAAAATGCAGTATATTTTTCCCCTCTGAATTTCTGTGTTTATAAACTGATTGGTCAGCAGTGCTATTTTATATTATATGGGGGAGGATATCGTATATCCTCATTCTATTCTTATACTTATCTTAATTAATATGCAGGTAAGAATTTTTAATTATCCTTTTCATTTGTTTCATATGGAAGAAATATTATTTCTTCTTTTTGAAATGTTTTGAAACTAGACTATAGGAACTTTAAAACATGCCATTCTTTTGCTTTTCTCATGTGAATATTTTTATTATACCTTACTGTAAAGAAAGATCTGAAACTCTGTGCAAAAGGGTTTTTTTTTTTTTAAATCAATTTTGCAGCTGTTGTTTTAATCTGCATGATTCAATGAAAGCTCTTCTACAATAATTTATATTATTGAATCTGTGATTATTACAAGATTTGTTTTAAATATGTTAATAATTTTTCAGATCATCAAAGGCAGCCATGAATTGAGAATCTCGCGCCCCCCCCCCTTCCATTCCTAAAAATCTTAAACAAATGTCTTGAAAAGTTCAAAATATGTATGAAAGCTTACATGTGAATTTCTGTCCAAAATTTATTTTTTATATTCTTAGGTATATATTTGTTCATTAATTGAGAGTAGTTTTCGGAAAGTTTTTTACAAAAAATATTTTTCCTTTTCATCTGAACTCTTTTTGTTATTTTCAATGTGTTGTTAACTTATCAAGCATTTTCATGTTTACTCAACTTCTTTGAAGAGCAAAGAATCAAAAATAGTTATATCATCACAGTTTTGATTTTGTGGCTTATTAATCTGATATTCATTTTCTGTAGTGATGCTTGTACTGAAAATAGTAGACATGTCTGGGATGTTTGTAGAGATAAAATGGTTGTAAAATAACAGATCTGCTATTTCAAATTTTCACATCGTATTCATGACTTCGGTTATTGAAATCATTGTTAATTTAGTTTAATGTTGTATTGGATCCTTTAAACATGATTACAGGCTCATAAAAAGTTACGGTTTTCTTTTTTTTTTTCTGTGTTAAGAGAAATTCAAAAAATACTCTCTCTTTATGGTGTTTTTTGGGAACTATGGCAAGTTATTAGCGAAGCAAATTAAAAGAAATTTTAAATTTTTATAATTTATGTATGGCTATGCAGTTAATGATATAATTTTTTAATATTACAGAGATGAGATTCTTCCACTTTTTAGTTATTTTCGAAAAATTACGCATTTTTGTCTTTTTTCCTCTCAAAATTCCGGGGGGGGGGGGGGGGGGGGGGGGGGGGGGGGGGGGGGGGGGGGG
>BGPR01001864.1:115207-166577 GCA_013235015.1 Araneus ventricosus | reverse complement strand
TTAATAATTTTTCAGATCATCAAAGGCAGCCATGAATTGAGAATCTCCCCCCCCCCCCCCTTCCATTCCTAAAAATCTTAAACAAATGTCTTGAAAAGTTCAAAATATGTATGAAAGCTTACATGTGAATTTCTGTCCAAAATTTATTTTTTATATTCTTAGGTATATATTTGTTCATTAATTGAGAGTAGTTTTCGGAAAGTTTTTTACAAAAAATATTTTTCCTTTTCATTTGAACTCTTTTTGTTATTTTCAATGTGTTGTTAACTTATCAAGCATTTTCATGTTTACTCAACTTCTTTGAAGAGCAAAGAATCAAAAATAGTTATATCATCACAGTTTTGATTTTGTGGCTTATTAATCTGATATTCATTTTCTGTAGTGATGCTTGTACTGAAAATAGTAGACATGTCTGGGATGTTTGTAGAGATAAAATGGTTGTAAAATAACAGATCTGCTATTTCAAATTTTCACATTGTATTCATGACTTCGGTTATTGAAATCATTGTTAATTTAGTTTAATGTTGTATTGGATCCTTTAAACATGATTACAGGCTCATAAAAAGTTACGGTTTTCTTTTTTTTTTTCTGTGTTAAGAGAAATTCAAAAAATACTCTCTCTTTATGGTGTTTTTTTGGGAACTATGGCAAGTTATTAGCGAAGCAAATTAAAAGAAATTTTAAATTTTTATAATTTATGTATGGCTATGCAGTTAATGATATAATTTTTTAATATTACAGAGATGAGATTCTTCCACTTTTTAGTTATTTTCGAAAAATTACGCATTTTTGTCTTTTTTCCTCTCAAAATTCCGGGGCCCGCGGGTTGGGCGTCCGTATTGCTGTCCACCCCCACCCCCCCGCAAAAATTTGCTTTTTCTTCCAAAAATTCCACTTTTACGCAAAGAAAAGAAACCTTCCCATCTTCCATTTTTGAAAGAAAATTCTGGGAAAATATGCCCGACCGTGCGGCTTAACTCCACCGGCTAGGAAACTAGCTGATTCATCTTCTACTGACGAATCAATATTATATCAGCAAGCTCTACAAGGATGAACATTCCAACATTCAGTGCTATTCAAAGTATTAAGTACCACCTTTTTGCAGAAAACAAAACCTCTGTGGCATATTTTGAAAAAAAAAAAGATTTTTTTGCATAAACATGTTGAAAAAAAATTAGTTGAAAACTTAAGATCATCTTGTAGGGTGTACCAAGATGAAGAAATATAAAAATGGAACAAAAACAAATAAACTACTTCAAAAAAAAGAAAAACTCCTGTCAAAAGAGGCAGCTAAAAAGCTGTGTGCAAATGCAGCAAAAAGGCAGAGAATAGGACATAAAAAAATCTTCTGAAATAAAAAAAAATAAAATGGATGATTTACGTAGGCATTCTAGAGATAATGTAGTCCCAACAACTATGCCAGTAATTAAACAGATAGATACTAATGAAGACTGTGGAAAAATTAGCCTTTTCTGAAAATAAACTTGCAGAGGATGCAAACACGTCCTTTATTGAAGAAAAATCTGTCAAAGATAGGAGCCCTCCAAAACAAGGGGTGAAGCTTGTTAATGGAGATATGTTACCAACAAAAGCCACACAAATTTAAAAACGAAAGAAAGCCACTTCTTTAACAATTAAGGAAATGTTTCAAATAACAATAATGCTAAATGAATCTGGCATTGTAACTGTACAATTTCTTGACCCCTCTCACTTTATAAGGTGCAAAATCATTGTGCTGTTACTTTTGCAAAAATTTATAAAAATAAAAGAAATAAAACAGAATTCAGTATATGATACATTATTATAATTTATAAAGATCTAATACACTTTACACAATTGCATGCAGCAAAAGAAATTATTTGTCCTTATTTTTATTTTTTTTTATCTAACTTTTATCAAAAGGCTATTAAATATAATTCTTCTCAGACTTCTGTTGGGTGAATGTTGCATCTCAGTGATGTACAGGTGGTAAATATGTTTTAATGCCTAATTTTTGTATTTTCTGATGCCCCTGATGATGTGTTAAACTTGTTTGTTAACTTTTAATGTGAATGATTTAATAATAATTTAATATTCTTTTTCTTATTTATATGTACTGAATTATAAATAATTAAGTTATTAATTATTATGGTGTAATATTTTCATCATGTTGCATGTTTTACTTCTTAAAACCTGTTTTGCGTATAAATTGTGGTACAAATTTTTTGCTCGCGTATGATTTCAGTCTTTTTGCTTTTTTGCCAATCTCATCCCTGATATTAGGACCAAAAAATGATATATATTCAGTTTTCATTTTGTTGCCTTCAGTTGTAACTGTTCCTCTTGTTGATCCTTTGGTTCCTCTTGAGCTGTTAGTTAACTCTCCTTGACAATTGTGCCTGTTTTGAACTGCTAGGCAGTTTCATGATGCTGTAGCAAAATCTATGTCATTAAACTGTAAAGAAAAAAAGGAATAACTTGTGTTTCAATTTTTAGCATTATTTTTTCGGACATACTAAATAAGTAGAATTAACTTATTTAGTTGGCTGCCAGGTATAAAATCGGTATTGGCACAGACAACTCGGTAATTACATCCATGTGCTCAAAGAATGCATTCTTTAACTTTTTCTATTCAAAATCTGTTTTATAAGGCAGATGTATATGTTTTTTGGAGTGCAAATGTTTTACCTTCCAGTGTTATCTTTAGTACAGCTTAGCTATCTCTGGTTCTAGCACCATTAAAATTACTTGCCCAACAAGCATTATCCTGATGAATCGATTTTCTGAAGTTTAAAACAAGTCTAGAGTATTTTCTGAATCTTGATGTTATCTATCCTATTTCTCTTAAATTTAGGGAGTTCTTGAATGCATTAAATATTGATTTATTTTAATGGTTGGGATGAATACAGCTACATTCCGTATTGTTGAACTTTCTTGTTACTTTTGTGTAAATAAGTTACTGGGGGAATGCAATATCAGTTTAAAGCAACTATACTGTGTGAAATAAGAGAATATTTCCATTGCCTCATAACTTATTTTGGATTATTCCAAACTTTTGAATATTTTGCTAGTCCTATTTTTTTTGCCATCCTTCTTTCATTGTATTAGCCTTTTTTTACAGTGGATACTTTGGTTAAATAATTTTTTAAGTGTTTTTTTTTTTTTTTGTAATGCAGCTCTTATATTTGAGCATAAAGACAGGTTTAATTATGAGGTTTTTTTTAAAAATTATTATTATGTCCATGTTTGAATAAATTTCACCTGTCAATACTTATACTGCTAACATATTATAGGATCAGTCAGAAATAACTAATTTATACTTATAAATCTTCCTGATCTTGTCGGGTACATGTATGAACATTTTTATTTCTCTAAATTTTCACTAGTTTTTTGTAAAGCAGATACTGTTATAATAATTTTTAGCATTATTTGGTTATGTAGCCGATATCTCTGTTTATGACTATATAAACTTCAAGATGAAGTTATACAATATAAGGTTATTTTATCCAATAAACATATATATTTTTAAATTTATATAATTTTCAAAATATTGTTAATTGAAATATATGAATTTGCAGTCTCATGAAAAATGTAGCAAATGAGAGTTTTATGTGATTTTAGGTATCTTTTACACAACCAAACTCGTCCTCGCAGCATCAATGATATTATGCCCATGATAGGTGCTCGTTTTTATACCCAGTTGGATGCTGCTCAGATGAGAAGTGACGTAATTGAGAATGAACTAGCAAAGGTAAAATAAGTCATTTTTGTGATTTTTTTAAAAATGATTATGTATAAAAAAATGCCAGAAATTAATGTTTTCTTATTAAATCTGTTTTTATTTATAAGTTCTAAAATGTGACTAAAACACTTTAGGAAGTCCAGAATGGAAGATTATTTAGGTTGTTAGTCAAGCTTGGAACCATAACTGAAAGAGCAGAGTAAGTTAGCTCATTTATTTTACTGCTAAACTGATTTTAATCTTATTCTGATTATAGGAGTTTTTCTTTTTTACATTTGATCTTACCTTACTAGTGATTCATGTTTTTATTTCACTTTTTTGCAATGATTATTTCAATATCTCTTTCTTTATTTTAATATTTGCTAATTCTGGAGAAATATATATCCTAACTTTTCTTCTGTCTGCTTATCTTTTGAAAAACATCTTTTATTATTACTCCTGTCCTCACAAAAAGTAAAGCTATATGAAATACAAGGCAAATGATATGAATATTTAATATTTGGACTTCAGCTTTTTTAACTATTCATATTTTTGAGCCGTAGGTTTTAAAATTATATGTGATTTCAGGTCATGCATTTATTGTTTTAGCTCTCTAATTTTAAAACATGACTGTACTTTTGCTGTATAAATCAATATATTTTCCTTTCATTGATTTCTTTTTAGCTTTATGTAACTTTTTTTTTAACTTTAAAAAATTAAATAGTAAAAGTATACTTTTATATGCAAATTTTCCAGCTTTTCTTCCTTTTTAGTCATTTTACAAAATTATTTTTTTGTAAAAAGATGTACGTATTAGAAGATAGTTTTAATATTTTGCTTGTTTCTTAATACCTTGTAGATCCTATTTTATAATTTTAATAGAATACATTGTCGCTTGACAATCAACACCATCTATCTCAATTTTTTGAAATTTCAAAGAGGGGAAAAAAATACTGAATTGAGATAAGTAATGTTGTTTGTTAAGCAAAGATATAAGTTTTTTTTTTTTTCAGTGTTAGTTCAAAACAGCAGAATGAAAAAATATTAACATTCGATGAATTTTTATTTCTTCTTTTATGTTGTTTTGAGATTTTGTTGATATTTGCATTGAAACAAATATGTTCATCTCTGAATGTTTTTTCAGTTAATAAAAACTTTCTTTTGCAGATTCAATATGGATCAATCTTGGGCTGAAACTGGTGATCGTTATTTGTTGAAGCTGTTTCGGGACTATTTGTTCCATCAAATTACTGAAGATGGGCGTCCATGGGTAGATATAGCTCATGTTGTTGCATGCTTGAACAAGGTATTTTACATTTTTTCTTGATGAATGAAAATCCATCTACCATCCAATCTATCAAATATCTCTGCTCTGAATACAGATTTTTTTTTTCGTCAACACCTTTGCTTAGAATAATTTGTAGCATAAAAGAACACTAGGAAGAGACAGACGAAAATTATTCCAGAAGAGAATTAATTTTGATATTCATTTAAAAATATATATATTTTCTCTTGGGTCGATCCAATCCCGAACAAGATACTTTTCTGTTGATATATACCCAGAAAAAATTGTTTTACCTAACTTAGCAACTAGTTGGATAGTTTAATTTTTGTTCACTTTTTATTTGAATTGTCCACAACATTTTTAAATAAATACGAAATTGATTATTGAATATACAGTTGAGTGAGTCTGAAAGTAAATAAAAATGCAGTATTGTTTTCATATCATTATGCTTCGCATCTCATGTAAACCTAATTGCTTCTAGCTGGATGCAGGCTCCTCCGAGAAGGTCTGTTTAATGGCGAGGGATGAGCAGAATGTTCTGGTTGTAAGCTATGCGGAGTTGAAGGAGTGCTTTGAATCTTCTTTCAATGAAATCTTGAATGCGGCTCTGGGTCCGAAACCTCATTCCTAGAGTTCTCTTTGCATATCCGGGGAGGAGGCTGAGGAAGTGCATTTGAAGGTCCATACTTGATTATGTAGCAATCAAGTAAACTGTCCAGTGTACCAGTATGCTTTAAAGGTTTTGTTTCGGGAAAAATGTGATGATAAATATTTTGTAATTTTGTTCCTAATTTCCCACACTTGTACATATTCAAGCCTGATTAATAAGCATCATGATGGCCCTTCCCTTCACTAATATGGTACTTATGATGACTGCATTTCCAGACATATGTTTGTTCAGATGGAAGAATTTATTTTTTCATATTTTGTAAAAGAAGTGATGTTTACATGGGATTCCACATTAAGGAATTTTCAATTTTAAGGTTTTTCATGGGCTGATGTACTGCAAGCTCTTACAATATGTTGCTGATTTGATTACATTTTGTATTTTTTAAACAGTGTTCTTCTAAGCTGAAGTTTGAAAATTTTAAATTCTTACTACTTTTACATTGTTTTTAAAGTTTGTTTACTTCATTTATTGACTAATCTGTGGTTTAATATTGTAAAATAGGATTCATTGTAAAATTTAATGTTATTAAAAATGAAGAAGATCTTAAATAAGTTTTAATTGCATACCAAATTTAACTTTCTTTTAGTGCAAGCTTTTTAATGGCGTACATTAAAAAAAAAAAATCTTGATTTGTATCAAGTTAATAAGAGAATTTAATGTGTTGTATTGATAAATTTTTATTCAATTAATTATCTGTATTATTATAATTATTTGTAATGCATCTAACTGTATATTAAAATAGCCTTCTATTGTAATTTTTTTTATCCAATTGATATTAAAACCACAAGAATGCATTTTGAATGTTTTTTTTCAAGAAATGTGAAAATCTTTGAATGAAGTATAGTTTGATAAGTTCATATATTTTTTTAGTGATTTTTTATTATAACTATTGTATTTCTTAGAATTTTTTAAGTAAATATTATCCTTATTTATTATATAAATATTGGCTAATTTAAACTAATCGAAAAGGGTTTGATTTTTAAAATTTTTCAATCATGATAATTTAAAATTAAATCGAAATATCAGTGTGTGGTTTATTAAGTTTGAGATCTAGTAATGTGCTTTATGTAAATTCTGTAAAAAGTTTAAGACAAACTGTGAAATACACTCAGTTGTTGAAACAGTGTCCGAGATCAATGACAGGTGTAAATTTAAAATGAATGAATTTGAGATCTGTCTTCATCATTCCATTTACAAGAAAGATTATACTATTTTTTCATGTGATTTTATTAATATTCACTTGTTTTTAACTTTCACTGTTGAACAAAGATCTTCCTCAGACAGTTATCCTGATATTTTTAATGCTTTACCCTCCAAGTAACAAAAGAAAAAAAGTGTCAGGTATTCTGCAGTGAAAAGCATAAGAGAACAATCGCTAAAGGCCAAAGCTCCTTAAAATCAATCTCTTACAGATCTTGGTTAAATTATGTATTGTGTATCTGAATGAATTTTAATGATTATGAAATGTTATTTATATTTTCAGCTGCCCATTTTTGGTTACCAGCATGATCATAAATTAAAATGAATATTAATATTTTATTAGAAGATAGTATTCTATGTTTAATAATGCTTGAAATATAAATATTTTTAAATACTGTTTTTAATTGAGATGTATAACTTTTTGAATGAAAGTAACATTTAATTATTTTAAGCCAAAGTTTATTGATTTTATTTATTTGAGAGAGGAATTTCTGTTTTCTTCACATACATTTTGAGGTAACAGTGTATTAATTTGGTTTTCCTGGTACAGATTGTAAGATTTTTCTCTCTTCAGACCATGGATCAGTTTGTTTTATAGACGAGTACTATTTATTTACAGGACCTGTCTTGGAAAAGCAAAGAGGGTAGCAACAGTGCTGCTCATTGAAATGCATTTTATGTTTGTATTTCCTGTGGTAACCCTCATGATGTCAACTATAAATAAAAACAATGTATTTGTACAGATGTATTGAAAATAAAGATTTTATTTTCTTCTAGGATGCTGCCTGTATTTTGTTAGTGGTTCTTTCGAAATTTGGTTTACATTTTAGGTTTAGATTTGTTTTCTTTTTTTTTTAGTAATTTTAAATATTTTTATTCTCTGTTAATAAAATAACTACTTACTATATTTTTAATAAGGACTGCAGTGGTTTAGTGGTAAGTCTCAGCTTTGGGGTAAAGGGAAACCTGATTCCACTGAAGATCCTCCATGTCTGTCAGCTACTAAAGAGCTATAGACAAGTGGTTAATACTTACATTCCCCCCCCCCCCCCCGATTCACTTTTCTCTTCATTCAATGAGGCTTTCATCTTTTCCTTCTTAAATTCTGAATCATTAATAAGTGTACTGAAGTTCTAGTGTAACAGATGAGACATGATATACAGTAGCAGCTCATGTGTTGTAACCAGGGTTGGATTGAGCTCTGTAGGGGCCCTTAGACAATGCAAGTTTCGAGGGCCACCTTCAAAACCATTGATTTTTTTTATTGCTTTTAATATAATATCCATATAAGCATCTCTATATATGTAACAAATATTATTACAGGTGAAATAATAAAACACTTAATTGTAGGTCATCTTCAAGAGAGAGAGAGATAGTCGGTTTCAGTATTCTGGTGTATAAAAAAATTTTGAATTTAAGAGCAAGCAAAATGGTAAATAAAAAATTAAAAAACTTTTTAACATATTCTAAATACTCAAATACAAAGTTTGTGAGGGCTGTTGGCTTGCAAGTCACTCGGCCAACTGCAAAAAAATGGTCTGCGTTGGTTTGCAAGCAAATTTGAAAACATGAAAAGAATCCAGGGGGGGGGATGATGTTTTGAAAATTAAATGTTACTTGATTATAGTTTGAATACATGGCACTTCTAAATCAAATGAAAGTACAAAACTAGATTACTCTCCAAGTATCTCAAAAAAAAAAAAAAAAATCGGGAGGCCTATGGGGGTCCTAGGCAGTTGCCTATTTGATAATATGCAACTACAGGAGTGATGCAGCTTTTTAACCTACACTGAAACAGTGACCATATGCACATGCATTTCTATTCCTCAGAACCAGATGAACATAAATCACATTATGCCAGTTTTCAGGGGAGTTTTGAAATAAAATACCGAAGATAAACTAAATCTAATTCTAAGGGTGCTAGGAATGACACTGACACTCCTAAAAACTACACAGTTGCATTTAAAAATAACATTTAATAAAAGACATCTATAAATAACTATGGCCGTCAAATTGACCTGAAAACGAACTACATTCCTTCAAGCCTACTCAAACAATACAAATCCGACACTCCCAACCATAGTTCGAGATCAGAGGTCTATCTCTGAACCACATTATGAAGAAAGTTGGGAGACGTCACTTCCGCCGTTAGCAATGGGAAGACGTCTCCCAACCCAACCGGGGGGGGGTACCAGAATAGAGCCGTAATTCTCAGACGGTGGAGAGCGCCCTCTTGTGATGAGGCAGACCTTGATTACGGGACACCTCGCCCCTGGTCCCGGAGACGAGTCCATTGTCAGGATAGTGCTGAGGGCCTGCGAGATGTTCTCGTACTATTTTTTCTTTATATATATACATATATACACTTTCTCGTACATCGATGCTTCCATCTGGAGGGTCACCAAAATGTGCAAGACAGTTTAGATGACGTGGTTTCATGACGAGGCAGACCTAAGGGTTAAACTCAAATAAATATTTTCCACAAGTGTAAAGACAAAAAAAAAATTTGCTTGTTTCCTCCGATAATTTTTGCTCTTATTGTCCTAATAATAATAAAAGGAAAGTTAATAGAATTCATTGTTATAGCTTGATGCAAAATGGTACAATAACCTGAATATCATCATTTTTATACTTAAGTTCATTTGGTTCTAAGGTTTAGATTTTTTTTTTTGTAATTTTAAATATTTTTATTTTTGTTAATAAAATAATTACTTACTATATTTTTAATAAGGACCGCAGTGGCCTAGTGGTAAGTCTCAGCTTTGGGGGAAAGGGTTAAAGGGAAACCTGATTCCACTGAAGATCCTCCATGTCTGTTGCACATTAACCTTCCGAGCGGCGCAAACGTCTTTTTCCGTTTTTCATGTTGAGTTCAAAAGCAGATAGCTGATATTTATATTTTCTTAAACAATCATGGATAAAATATTCTTAAGATTTCAGAGATATAATTAAATACAAAAAAACCCCTATTCATTTACTTTAAAAGCTAAGTTTTCTAACCTGGTAGCTGAAGTTCAAAATAGTTCGGTGCTCAGGGGGTTAAATCATATGTAGGGGCCAAACGTCCTCCCTCTGGTGTGGCGTAGAAGTTTGGAATGAGAGTGCCAGCTCAGGTGTTGTCTTCATCATCTGACCATGGTTTAAAATTACGAGGTCCGTCCCCAAAAATAGCCCTTGTGTTGCTTCAAAACGGGATATTAATGCAACTAAACTAACATTTTAAACATGAAATAGGTGATTATTTTGATTAATATTAATTGAAAAGTTTAGCTCAGAATATATTTATTTAATTATTTCCTTATAATTATTACCTATATTTACACAGATTTACAAAACTGTAGCTGAATAATAAACGGACCATGCAGTAATGTAAGGTTAAAATAGATTCACATGCTGATAATTTTTTTCTCTATCTATTTGCAAGAAAATGTGCCACGACAAAAATAAAAATAAGCATAATTGAATGCTATTTATTAATGTTATTTAAATTCATTCAGAGATGAAGTCTATCCATCTAGTTTTGTTCCCAACAAAAGGATAAATACTTATACTTGAATGTTCATATGATTAATTAAAAATTATTTCAGCCATGGAAATCATTGCAAATGCATGAAACACATTCTGATTCATAGTGTGCCTCAATATATTTAATATTTTTTATTGTTGAAAAGCGGAGTTGAGGCTTTGATGTAATAGTAAGAAAAAGTTGGGGATTGCTCAGTTCTGAAATGCCTATGCACTAGCTGCTTCTGAGATACAGTGGAATGGTAATTATATGATTTACCAGTTTATGTTTGAAAATAAGAAAACTGAGAAAATATCTGAAAAAAAGGGGGGGGGGGGAAGGTTTTCATTTATTATATTAATTTATTCATTTGGATTTTTTTTCTATGTTCTTAACGAAAAATTCCTTAATAAATGAAAACTCAGAAAAAAAAATTGGATAGCTTTGTGACATTTAAAAAAAGTTTTAATTGAATTCAATAATCAGAGTGAAAGACCTCAACCTAGACTACTATTATGCATCTAATTGCTTTTCAGAACACAAAGGGTTGAATTACAGGAATGTTAGTGCTATAACATAGTAGGGTTTTCCTTTAATTCAGGAAATACTGATTTGTTAAGTAAAAACTTCTGTGTATATTATGTTTTTAAATGTCAGTGTTGTCTGGAAAAAGTGATTATTTAATGAGTTCTGTCTTATGATTCAAGAAAAGTTTGAAGGGACGTCAAAATTTTCGAATTGAGGAATGAGTCATGATAAGGAAGGATTGTGGAAACAAAAAAACAGCAAACGCATTTAGAGTGATATATCAATTTGTTCACTAATGGTATGGCTCAAAATTATATGATCTTGACAAATAGAGTTCTGTGAGAATTATGTTAATATGGAATTTAACCCATTAATGCTTAGTATTCCTTTTTAGGGTCGCTTCAGTGGCGAATCCAGGATTGTGGTGGTGGTGGGCTGAAGTCATAATTTAGTATCGTTGTGACACTTTAACTTTACTCACCTGACAGTAAGAATTACAAGGCCGTTCGTTCGATAATTTAATAAAAAAACACAATGAAATAAATAAGTAGCCAAAAAATGTTTCCGATCACAATAATGCTAGAAGTACGAGTGGAATGATACAAAAGTGGGAAAATTTTCCAGCCTGTTGAGCTAGAAAGCAATGTTGCCACTTTAAAAAAAAAGAGATTAAAAAATAAATAGATTTTGATAGAGAAAAAATAAATTTTGATTTGAAAAAAAGTATATATAGTCAAATATTTTGGTTTAGTTCGGGGGGGGGGGCGGCAGCCCCATAGCACCCCTCCCCGCCCCAGATTCACCACTGGGTCTCTTCTAAAAATGCATCATAAACTCGCAGGAGTTATCTTTTTAACATAAATTTTACAAAAAAAATGTTTTTGAGAATTCCTTTCTGTTATATTCAGTCGTTGGTAGTACACATCAAGCGTTCGGTTGTTAATATAGCAATTTTATTTTCAAGTCATACTCGAAAGAAGTTATTTACAATGTAAAGAAGAAAATAGTAACTTGTTCAATTATTTATCAATTAACTAATTTGTACTTAACAAATATATCAGTAAATACAATTGTATAAGATATGTTTCTTTTTTAGAATTTCACACAATTTTAGATTTTTTTGTATTAAAAGGACTAGTCTAAATAGGGACACTAGGTTTAGAAGGCCATTAAAACATAAATTTTTCAGGCATGATTTTTTAGTAATTTTCCAATTGATTTCACTACATGTAATATTAGTATACAAAATATTATTGAAAAAAATGAGACTTGGGCATTAATGGATTAAAGGCCTTTTAAACTAATGGACCTACATACACCATTCGCCTTGGCTTTGTCGATATACATGATGTCGACACATGCAGGTTCATTACTGGCTGCTATTCCATTGTTCATGCTTTACTATTTTGATTTCTAGTATACGAAGTGTATAAAGAGAAAGTATTGTAACCGTCAAACAATTCGACCAAGAGATTTTCATAAATATCTGTGTTTTAAGCCTTCCCAAGTCCGAAAAAACAATTTTTTGGGATGTCTGTGAAAACCATAATTTGAAGACGAAACGAGTTAAAGGAATGACACTTGGCATGCGGTCTTCACACCAGATTTGTAGATATAACCAAATTTTGGATCTAATCGGTCCAAGAAAAGTGTCTCAAAATGCTTTAGTTTCTTCAATAGTGCGAGCCTAAACACGTCATACAGTAAAACCTGTGTATACTGTTTATTACTATTAACCTGCCTATAACGATATTTTATTTGGTCCCGGCATGAATTCCTATTTACTCAATATTATTTTGAATCTGCCTGCATCTCTAATCACTGTTTAGATGATTCTGTCTGTAACGATAATCTTACCTCTTTAGAAAGCTGGTACAGTACAATCCCGAATTTTTCCTCTTGGGAAAACGACACTCCATTGTCCAGAGTGTGAGATAACAGAAGAATCGAAGGAGGGGGCTAGAAACCGGAGCTTGTTGTAGCACTGTCAAACCTATTCATTCGCAGTTAGCACTTCGGACTGATCATTTGCTCCTTGAAGCTCATTTTTGGTCTGTTAAAGCCTTGAATCTACGATGGGCGGCGTAAAACATCGGCATTATTATGAAATAAAATTATGTTTTCCTCTCCTTTTATGCATACTGTTATTGTTAGTAAAAATGTTAACTCAAATTTTCACTTTGAAATTCTTAAGTCTTTTAAACTGAAGTTTTAAAACTTTCAATAATTTAAAGTTTACAAAATACAGTTTCATATCAGCTAGTATATTAGTATATGCAGACGTAACATAAACATTGGCTGAGCAGATGCTCTGTCAAACTGTCTACAACGATAACCTGTCTATAGCAATATTTTTTCTAGGTCCCTACAATATCGTTATAAGCAGGTTTTTACCGTACTGTGTATGTTGAATGCAAGCGTTGGCGACCGATAAAAATTTATGCAAATTCAGCCACTGCTGATTGGCTCTGTCGTTTCGCTCGCTTGTATTTAACTCTCTTCCTCTGCAGAAGGAGTTTCAGTTCTATTTAAGTATGCAGTTGTGTACTGTTAGTGTGTTTGTTAATAGGTTCAAAGTATGAGCGATATTTTCTGTGAGTCAACCCACGTGGCAATTATTTCTTCGCCGTTTTTAAATAAATGTATATTTTATTGTCCATGGATTCTACTCTATATTTTCCCTCACCTGCAGTGTAAATGTACATGAAAGTCGAGGGCAGAACGCTCCCACTGGTTTTTAATTTACTCTTTTTATGAATTATTACAGTTTAATTACCTAATCAATGGTTTCCTATTGATTATCGCAGCTAACCCTCTGGCTACTTATCCCGCGATTTCCGCGGGTAGGAAGCAAGTCTATTTTCTGCTGCAACCTGCGATTTTCGCAAGCTAATCTGTTCACTAAATACTAACAAAGTATTGAATCATATTATACTAATAAATATTTACATATAAATAGCAATTAGCTTCGTTCAACGGTATTTGAACATGTTTGCAAACGTTGCATCTGAATAGTAACTTAAAATAATTACTCAGTTAGAGAGTTAATAAAATCATTAATCAGAATTTTGGGTCATGTAGTTTTAATTAAACTAAATAGTTAAATTTAAACAATCATATGTCATTTATTAGAAATTTATTTTTGTTAGTTATGAATTCAGTATTTTACTTACGTATTAAAGTACTAAGTAGTCAGAAAAGGGAATTAATTGGCTTCCACAAAGCCCCCCCCCCCCCTTCTTGTGTGTTGTAAGAATTTCGGCAGCTATTTGGAAGAGAACAGTAATTCCGGACACGCAACCTAGGGTTTTTTTTTTTTGCATCTCACCTTCTCATATTCTTCCGAATTTTAGAAATAACACGATCGTTAATATTATTTCCGTGTTAGTGATTGTATAACAAACTAGCTGAGAACCCGGAGTTGCTCGAGATCCATATTTTTTTCAAACATCGGCCTCCTTTTCTGTTCAATACACTCAAATACAAAACATAAATAAATAAGGAATCTATATATAACGTCGGATGCAGGAGATTTAGATTCGAGACTGAAATTTTATCGGCAAAATTGACTTATTGCTAGCTTATATGCCGGCGTTGCTCGGGGTAGAAATATTTTCAAGTCTAAGTACTTATAACACTTTAAACTTAATTACAATGTTAATTACAATGTCTTTCGTTGATTTTCTTTAGCCCTCTCCTGTGTCTCTGACCCCTCGGCCAGCAGCTAAACTAACCTCTTTTTTTTCTGTACTTTGAACCACTTCACACGAGTCTGACAACCCTTGGAATTCCATCTTCCCATCCCCATCATCCTTGTAGACTCTAAACCCAATGGGTGAGTCGGTGGACGTGGGTCATGATCATCCCCATCATTGCTACGGAGACAACAGAAATACTTCTTATTATGCTTTTTATGTCTCCCATTCTCTTCTCTTTGGCGTTTGTGTGCCTGACCGGAAGCACCTTTCCTTCTTTTTCTCCATAGACCCTCTCCCTTCGATAGGAATGGGACTTGGTTAACCTTTAATGACTTTACATACTTTTAAACTGACACGAATGCAATAATGTTTTGTCTCCATCTTTTGTTTTAATGTTTATCGAAAACTGGCATCTGCGGCATCTATATTTCCCTTACTCGCCGGTCGCTACGCCGCTGATTAAAATCATTCAAAAATTTGTGAAATTTAAACGAAATATCGCGTAGTAACTAAACTAACGCCACTGGATCTTTGAGTGCATATTAAAAGCGGCGAAATAAAAACGGAAGTTAAGTGCATGCTACAAAATATAACAGCGGAAGTAAGAAATCTACATTGAAGTCAATGACCAAAGAAAACAATATTTTCTTAACTTTAACAGTGGTAAAAACACGTGAATAAAGGATGGTGAAATGAACTTTGATGAAACAATATCTTTGATTTTATAACAATAGAAAACAATATTACAAATTGCGTTTAAAATGAATTTTGAAACGTTAATTACTGTTAGAAAAAAAAATTGTACAACAATTTAATTGGTATCATTAAAAATATAATTTTTTGCTCTTTAAGGTGATGTAAAAATAATTTTCTTACCATAAGTATTTCAGAAGTTATTGGTGGAAAACGTCTACCAATAGCTTAATTTACGTTATTTAATTAAATAAATAAAGATTAATTCGAATTTTTTAAAATAATTTTTACGGAGTCAGCTCCCTCTTGTGCTAATCCATCACTGTGCCAAATTTGGTCGTCGTAAGTCCAACTGTGTGGACGTGCATAAAGAACCAAAAACGAACAAACACACACACTTTCCTCTTATACACTGAAGAGCAAGAAAAACTGGTACACCTGCCTAAAATCGTGTAGGGCCCCCACGCACACACAGAAGTGCCGCATCACGATGTGGCATGGACTCGACTGATGTCTGAAGGTATCCTGGAGGAAATTCACACCATGACTCCTGCAGGGCAGTCAAAAAATCCGTAGGAGTGCGAGGTGGTGGGGATCTCTTTTCAACAGCATGCAGCAAGGCATCCCAGATATCTTCGATAATGTTCATGTCTGGGGATTTAGGCGGCCAATGGAGGTGTCTAAAGTCAGAAGAGTATTCCTGGAGCCACTTGGTAGCAACTCTCGACGCTTGGGTGTTGCATTGTCAAGCTGGAATTGTCCCAATCTGTCGGAATGCACAATGGACATGAATGAGTGTAGGTGATCGGACCCAGGGGAGGAGTAAAGCTTTGTGCAGTGCAGTCAACAACGATACACGAGTGGGCCTTCAGCTCTGAGAGCCCATATTAATGACGGTCCGTTGAACAGTTCGCACACTGACACTTGTAGATGCCCCATCATTGAAATCCACGGCAATTTGAGAAAGTATTGTACGTCTGTCTCGTTTAAGGATTCGCGTCTGACGTGAATGGTCCAGTTTTTTCAAGGTCTTTTTCCCGGCCGCACCGATGGCGGAAATTTGATGTTTTACCGGACCTCCGATATTCACGGTACACTTGTGAAATAGTCCGAAAATCCAAATTTCATCGCAACTTCGTCCCATCTCTCATGCGCCGAATATAATACCACGTTCAAAGTCACTTAAATGTTGAAAACACGCCATTGCAGCAGCAGGAACCGATCTAATACATTTGTCAGACATCTGTTGTCTTATATAGGCATTGCCAACCACATCGGGGTACGATGATTGGTTGCATACCACCGTTATTTGCAAACGCACGCCTGTACCAGTTTTTCTGGCTCTTCAGTGTGTATAATAGTCCAGATCTGTCTCTCGGTATCGCTCTGACGTCTCCAACAATAAAACTCGCGCCATATCGCTTCTGAGACGTTACACAGCATTATTTCATTGTTATAGAACCTAAATTTCAGTAATTTTAAATTTAAAGAGTAATTGTCGTTCTAATTTCAAATTTATTAGCTCTAAAATAGTAAAATAAAATCTTCTATCGATTGATATAAAATTTATCTCGCTATGATCAATAGTTCCCTAGAAATTTAAATTATATTAATCATATATTTCAAATTAATTTCCGTTTTCTAATAGAAAGTAGTAAATCAAGTCAGTGGTATATCATGGGCGTGATATAGTTTGGACGCCACGATGCATCTGATTATTTATTGCAATCGTGATGATATAATTTGATAATATTAATCTCTGTATAAGCAATTTTTAAGTAAGAAATATCATGACAAACTGGAATAGCAAAAAATTTAATTGCGGGTCACCTTGAAGAGGATTGGTTGCAGTATCTCGCCCAATGGCGGACTGGCTAGGTTGCCAACTTGCCCGATGGCAAGTGGGCCCTTGCACATAAGTCAATATGGGTCACCCAGGGTGTGTATGCATAATAGAGAGAAAGGGAAAAAGTATTTTTCTAGCGAATTTCCTGCTCCTTTTCTAAGTAAAACATCAAGTAATTTTATGTGAAAACACACAACCTTTTCTAAGCAGGGCCGGGACGCAATAACCTCAAGATTTTTATTAGAGGCTCCCGGCAAGAAGGAGGGGGATAACCTCTCTGTGCAGGAAGGATTTGATCCTTTTGAGGTGGCTAAACAACGCGCTTTTTGTTGTTGTTTGCGCATTTTACTGTCGTAAAACTGACGGACAAGCGAACTTACCTATCTTCTAAAGCAAAAGAAGAAACTGTCCCAGGTGCCCACTCTCACCCTCCATGGTATGTTTGCACCAAATGTAGTAACTCAATAGACAGTTCTGTAGAAGATCAAAAGACAAACAAACATCTACACAAACATTCGCTTTTATTATTTATAGGCATTTGCACACAATAACATTGAATGGAAGCAAAACATTGATTTAATTAATATTTTAATTTATTTAATATAAAATTTTAGTTCCAGATGTGTAAAAATGAATGTTTGTCTTTTACACAAATCTGCACTTTTTACTCGATTCCGATAATATTTGGCACATGTACTCTTCAAAACAAGAGGAAAATCCCTGTCAAATATCAAACTCCTAAACATAATTTGAAGTTCAGTTAATTAAAAAATTCAGAAAGATTTTGATGTTTTTTCGCTATATCTTCCAAAAATATAATTTCACAAAAGAATAATTTTTACACCATTTTAAAAATTCAAAAAAATATCTTTTTAATGATATCAATTTAAAGACAAATTACTTGTAAAATTACTCCAATATCAAAATTCCAAATCATCCACAGAATTTTCTCTCGTATCTCTTACAATAGATGTCCTACTAACGGAGAGCAATTTGCTTTCACGCATTGTCGCTAAAACCGTATACGAAAAATTTAACTTATGGAATTTAAAATCAAATAATTTTAATCATATTTTTGTTATTTTTAACGTGAAAGTGATATTAACACTGTGGAGGAGAAATTTATTCATTTAGATTAAATTATGTCATATACATAACTCATGGGTTCAGAGTTGGTTATGTATAAGAAGTTTATTCATAATTGAAGTTTTGGTGAGCATCTTTAAAAATAATATTTTGTTACCGATTGCTTTAGCTTAGACTCATTTAATTCTGCTTTGTAGAGCGAGTTATTAACATTTTATTTTGGGGTAGGGTGGACCTGGAAGCAAGGAGTCAAAACAAAACTGTCTTCACTGACAGTTTGTTTTGAGTCGTAAACATTAAAAAGTACTAAAATGAAATTTAACTTTGTAGAATGCAGACGAGAAAAATAAAATTTCTGTATTACAAGTCTTATCAGTCTCACCCTGGTGAAAGTAAATACTCGAAAGCTAAGGAATTGCAGACCGTTTTGCTAAGATTGCCACCGAATGTGATCAAATATTGGAAATTCCAATCTGTTATTTTCTTATCAAATAGACTTGTGAACAACGCATTTGCCTAAAATATAGTGAATTTTGGAAATATTCTTTACCTGTCAAACGCGTGAGAGATTATATCGCTGCTTAACAAGCAACTCTACGTACTTATCTCAATTTTTTTTCAAAGTTCAAAGAGGAAGAAAAAACTGAGTTTTTCGCTACCAGTAAAGAATATTTCTGAATTTTTTTCACGTATGGTAGGAACATTAGGTCTCATCTTAATATCGGATGTTAAAAAAATTCAGAAATATTCATTATTGGTTACGAAACCTCAGTTTTATCTTTCTCTTTGAAATTTAAAAAAATTGAGATAGGTGGATTTGCTTGTTAAGCGACGTTGTGCTCAATGATAATAATAACCGGTTAATTACTGACAAATATTTAATTATCCATGATCCTTTCGCTTCATATTTATTTAGAATTAATTTAGCTAATAGTTCTAGTTATATTTGAGGTGGTTTGAGATTTCTATATAATGCGGACCATTACGCTTCTTTTATTCTTTTACTCACAAATTTTGTTTTCTTGTTACGGTTTGCATCCTAATACATTGACCTTCATGGATTAAAAATATTAAATTAAATTTAAAATAATCTTGTCTTTAAGGAGTTTGAAATCCATTTTCGAGTGTGGAATAATATAATGTTATTAGTGAAATTTGGAAGCTAAAGGTCATAACCATATTAAGAAATTCATTACCTGAGGAGAACTTGGAAAGCTATATTTTACTTTCTATTCAAATGGAATTATCAGATTATTTGGATGCAGAGTAATTATTGTTAGATTTGCACAGTCATATAATGAACTCAAAAGTTTGCTGACTTGCTCTTAATGAAAAGGACCACATGTAATACACTTCTGTACTTTTGAGTTCATAATCTTTGAGAGTAAGAATTTTTTTAAAAAAATTTAAATTGTTAAATAATTTGCACTTTATTTTCAGTTTAGTTTAAAAAAATTCTCAAAATTACAATATAGTTCCAAAATTACAGTATTCTATATAATCACCAAAATTATTTAATATTCAATAATAAAACTCTATTTATATTGGGTATTTCTTACTTTCATTAATAGTGGATGCAATTAGTAATAAATATAACAGATTTTTGAATTAGGAATAGATTTTATTAATTTTTTATTATAATGAATTAATACTTAATATTATTAATTTTAAATAATAATAATATAATAATCCATTTATTATACTATTATTTATTATTAATTTCGTTTATTATATTTGTAAGAAATTAAATTAAAAAATGCAATCTAAGATTGCATTGCAGATGTGATAGGGCACCTATTGACTCGTGGCAATCACAATTTTCAGACCCAGTCCGCCACTGATCTCGCCTATAGAAAAAGTAACATTCAAATCTGAAAGTAACATATTCTTCTTAAAACAAAATGATATAAAAATTACAAAACTTTTTTAACACGGTCTAAATACTCTAACACAAAGTTTGTTAAGTTGTGAGTCAATCAGCCAACTGCAAAACAGATTGAACCAGTCTGATCTGTAAGCAAATTTGAAAACATGAAAAAAAAAAAATCTTAAAAATAATGCTCAGAATTTTAAATGATACCTGATTTTAATTTGAATAAACTCAAGTGGGCGGCTGTCGTAAATCCATTGAAAGTACAAAATTAAATTTACCTGAAAACAGTAATGTAGGGGGGGGGAATATCGGGGCTTCGATTGCCCCCAAAGTTGTGGGTCCCCTAGGCAGTTGCCTACTCCATAATCCAGCCTTGGTCACCATGGGATGTATATTATTATGTGCAGTTAAAAATTAAATGAAAATTACTAGCCTATGAAATTTTGACCGGAATTTCTATTGCATTGCCTGGGCCACATGCAGCCTGCGAGTTTGAAAAGCCTGGGATGTAGCATCAAAAAGAGCTTCCTTATTGGCAACTTCAGTGCTGTTCGGGTCTTATTGGGCTTCTTCATATGTAGGATTTTCATTATACTGCTGCCATCTATCGGAAGGAAAAGAAAAAGGAAAACGACGCGCCAGTGTAGAGAGTACCTCTCGGTTCAATCCAGTTTTCTTTTCGTAAAAAAATATTTTTGTTTTTTCCCATATCTTTTTTAAAATTTCATCTTGATACCGTTGAAACTTTGTGTTAAAAGAAGTAAAATTTTTCATGATTCAAGAGAATTCATGAGCTATGAATAAAAAAAAAGGTATAAAGAATGGGAAATGCAAACTATAAACATTCAATAACGTACGCACGCACGCACACCTCTCGCAAAACCACTGCTCCTTCATTATTATCCTTTCATGCTTTACTCCTCGTATGCACTTGTTTTAAGTCCAAAAGTAAACAGAATCAGTGACGTAAAAGCGGGGGAGGGGTGCAAGTGTTATATAGACGCCCCGGATGCAAATCTTAGAGATTGTAGACAAAACATTAATGCGCATATGTCACTTTTCGAAGTCAAATTTGATGAGGGGATGAAAAAATAATACCATGTTTCGGATGTCATTTACGCATCCGGATAAGTCACTTATGACGTCTGGGGGCGAAAAAATCATATTTTGCCCTGGGTATCGCTTGCTCTCCCTACATCACTGAACGGAATACTTATTTACAGTGGCGAATTTTGACAACTTGAGGCCACAGGCTCAAAATTGTTTTGAGGCCCCTCTACTCAATGTCGTAAATTCGACGACGGTTTAGCACTGCAATATATGTCAAATTAATTTTGAGGCCCCCCCCCCCTAGGGTCTCGAGGTACGAGGCGTGCGCCTCTAACGCATATGCGAAAAACCGCCACTGCTTATTTAGCAGAATACTAGGATGAAACAGTGTCGCGCTGGCCCGATAACAAAAGTCTCGGTTACAGGAAGGGTGGGTCGCGATGTGTCATGTGTGGCGGCTCGTGTGCACCTTGCGCCTGCGCTAAACTCACAAGGAGAGGACACGACTTTAGACCGGGTTCGGTCCTGGCTGCGATTTTTTTGTTTGTTTTTTTAAGAATTATTCCAAATTAAATTAAAAATTAAAAAAAATATTTTTAATTAAAAACTTTAATTAGTTTTATGTAGAAAATAACTTTATTTATATAATATTTGAATTACAGATAAAATAATAATACAAATAATGTATAAACAGTAAAATAATTATAAATACATCTTTAATGGTGATAAATATTAACTATAATTAAAATTATCATTCTAAATTCATTGAAAGTTTTAAATTATTGGGTTTTTTTATTCACAAATTCTTATTTTATTATTTTATCTTTATTCTGATTTTGTCTTGGAAACAGTAGAGACCAGATGTTAATACACTGAATACATATGCAGATGGTCCACTATTTTAATGATGGAATAAAAATAGTACAGAGCAGCTGTTAATCTATTAAATGCGTATGCAGATGGTCCAAAATTTCAATAATTGAAAAGAGACCAATGGGTTTACTCATTATCGTATGGAATTCGTAGAATGAATTTATAAAATTCACGAGTGATGAAGCCTAAAAAATATCTTTCATGATGTGGGTAATTGTAGTTATGATTTATTTCCTTTAAAGTTATATTTATCATTATTTTGGTACTTATAAAGTGAATTTACCAACAATTCACTTATCAGGAATTCTGCGACTATGAACCTTGTCTCAAAACAAACTTTGGGACATCCGTGAATGCTTTGCCTAATTTTTCGACTAAAATAGGTGGAAAAAAAAACAGTCTTGGGACAAATGGCATATCTTGCCTTCTCTTGGATACCCAGCTTTAAGCAGCTGGATAGGTATGGAGCGTCTTTCTTATTAAAAAAAACATTACATGCAAAAAAGAGAAGGGGAAAAAAGAAATTAATAGATAAGTACGAATATAAAAATTAACGCTTAAAAGCTTACTTGCACGCATTTGATCTCTACAAAACCCTATATACATAATAAACATACAAAACAGACGGAAAGCCATGGAAATAAATTACAAAATGCCCATCTTTTTTGCTTGAGAATAGTTCATAAAAACATTTTGAAGGGTAAAGTACTGAAGTGCGTTTTCCGTTAGACTAAGATGATCTGATGAAGGGGGAGAAGATATTCTCAAACTGTTGTCGAAGAGAAGGAGAATTGCTAAGTCGTCGTCAGGAAGAAATGCCCATTATGATTCATAGATTTTATCATATTGTGAATTTTCTGCCTTGAGAGTGTATTGGAAGAAACCCTTTTCAATCATTCTTGCAAGGGGTTTGTCTTAGGCTTCTTCATATGCCAAAACGTTGTGTGGATGCACGCAATGGCGTGGTGCAATGCTGTATCCATTTCTCCGCAGTTGCAGAAGCTATTGTTGATGAGTCCGAAGCTATGGAGATAGGATGGAAAAGGTCCAGAAGAAAATTGTATCTTCTCTAATCCAGTTGGTAGATCGCAGGCTCACTTGTGGTATAATTTCAAAGACTTGGCGGCCAGTATCACCTTGATCCCAAACATTCTGCCTCTCCTGTATTAATTCATTTCGGAGGGTACTTTTGATAAAAGATTTGGGAAGTTTGGTCAAATGGTTGTGAAATTCAGATGAGGGAAATTTCACGTTTAAGTCCGGGAACGCTCCTGTAGGCCTTCCGCGGTTGATTTCGATCAAATCAGGCGGTGATCTTAAATAATTAAAGTATTACCACTCGTGAAATTGCAGAAGGACTCAAAGAATCGAATTCGACTATTTATAAGCATTTGATACGAATTGTCTTCGATCAGTGGCGAATCCAGGAGCTGGCTATCGGGCTGCAGCCCCCCCCCCCGAGCTAGACCAGAATTCTTTATTTTATTTAAAATCACTACAGCTGTTTTTTCTTAATTTCCCTTTAAAAAAAGTGAAAACATTTCTTCCTGGTTTTTGATAGGCTCGAAAGTTTTCCTACTTTTGTAGTCATTCCACTCGGATTTGCAGCCTTGACACGGTCAAAAACATGTTTTTGATAGTTATTTCATTGTGTTTTTTTGTTAAATTATCGAAAGTATTGTAGTGTTCTTTATGATTCTTATTGTCAGGTGAATAATGTCTGTTAAGTTGAAGTGTTTTGGTTTGCAGAAGCCATAAGATTTGACATTCGTCACGACGTTACAAAACATTTTATGCCTCAGCCCCTCCCCCCCCCCGACCCAAATCCTGGATTCGCCACTGTCTTCGATATTCGCCTTGATGTTAGGGTACATCACTAACTAAAAGAAAATTTTAAATGGATCGTATTTCCATGGACGATGCAAATTATTGCTCAAACACAACGAAAACGATGAATTAATTAAGTACTGTCCCACGAACATTGTGCATGAGCCTGCCATCTAATACTTTACACTGTGCTAACACGTTGTATTTAAGTTTTGTTGAGGTTTTTAGTAGGAAAAATGCGTTGTTGTTCGATTTTTGGCTGTCATAATGGAAAAGAGAGAGAAAAAAAGATTTTGTTTGATAACGCTTTCAAGGTTCCACTTTAACAATTCTGAGTTATTAGAAGTATGTTCTAAGAAAATTCGAAAGAAAATTCTTAACTCTGCGTTATATTGTGTACTGTATTCTTTCAGGCAAAAAGATTTTTCTAACACATTGGTAAACTAACTTATAAAAAATAATAGCAATTAAGGGGCCGTTCAAATATTACGTAAGCACCCAAGGGGGGGAGGGGGTTTGCGATTTGCTTATTTTTGCTGACAAGGGGGGAGGGGGAGTATGAGTGATGCTTACGTAAGACATTAAAATCACTTTATTTCCCCAAATCTCTTGTAACTTGCACAAATAATTTAATTAAAAAAAATTAGATTTGAAAAAAAAGTTAAATTTGGCAAAAGAGAAATAAACTTGATTTTTGTAAGCTCAAACTTGAAATTGTAAGGAAATTAAACTTACATTTTTTTTTCATTGTAAGCCTAGTTAGAGTTTTTTATTTGAATTAAGTCCTAAAATTTTTAAAATTAGATTATTACTGTTATACGTTTTGTAAGAAAAAACGGGGGGGGGGTGCAGTTTGCTTACGTAATTATAAGAGGGGGGTTTGCGATTTGCTTATTTTTGCTGACAAGGGGGGAGGGGGGGTCAAAAAATACCTAAAAAATGCTTACGTAATATTTGAACGGCCCCTAAACAGTTAACTAACCAAAAATAAAAATCAATCTTATAAATAATTTAAATAAATTAACTGAATATTTCATTTATAACAAATCGTCATTACAATTTAGAATAGATTAATTCTATTATTAATGCTAAAAAAATAAATAATGGTAATGTAAACAAAAAAATATTAAATTAATTATGCATTTTAAAGAACTTATTAAAAAAACCAAAACAATTAATGTTCTAATGTAAGAGCTAGAATTATATTACCGAAAAAAAATATAAAGCAGAAAAGGAAAAATGATTTCAAAGCAAAAGAATTTCCAATTTAGAATAGATTCCAAATTTAAAATGGGAAGCTTACTTTACAGATGTCACGTGAGCATGATTCGATTCCATTCTGTTCTGTTCCCAACTAAAGATCTTTTTTTAAAACTTAAACTCACAGCAGGAGCTCTGATTTATTTCTCGCTCTCTCAACTTCTGATACCGTAGATATGGTTCAGCTATCTTGAAACAATGGGATTTCTAAAATATCGCTGCGTTTTGTAAACATAATTTTGTCTTTTGCTTGAAAACTAACATAAGAATTTTCATGGATGGAAAGACCGGTATTGTTGTGGAAAAAGAATACCAGCGGACTGAATGAATTGATAGTGAAATATATACTACCGCACCATCTTACATTTTTATTATTGTAGTAAATTTTCATTATAGAATTCAACTTGACAGCAAATCTTACACAACATTGAAGAACGAAAAAAGACCAATTAGACTTTCAAAGATATTGCGGGTGGTAAAAATAATAAAATAATTTAATTTAATCCAATCACTTAGAAAATTTGAAATGAAAAATTTCAGATCGAGTTGATTTCAAGCATTTAAAATACTAATTAAAAATTAACTCAGATACAATCCTTGGCGGTTCTTCAGAGTTAGAGCTTTATATTCTTCTATTCTACCATTTGCCTTTATTTATTCTGTAAAACAGAATCAGATATAAAATTCGTATTAAACTTTTTTATTATTTATATTATATTAACCCAAATCTTTTTGTAACGCTCACTTGGTGTGGCTACGTGCCAAAGAGATTCAGACGATGTTTATACGTCTACAAATTAGCATACACAGGGGATAAATGAACATTATTGCTATTTAACTGTTTATTTTATTCATTTATTTTAGCCGAGTTTAGCAGCTTCCTTTCTTTTTTTTATTTTATGTTGATTCATCGGATTGAATTGATATGTCCTTCGTTTTCTTTCTTTTTATTTAATTCACGCACACAGAACTATTTAGAATAGTTCAGTTTTTGTTAAAAGGTTTCTTTCTTTTTCGTACTTAATTTTAAAAATGAATATTTATATATTTTATATTTAATATTTTTCCCTTAACCGTTCTTACACCGAAAGGCTACTTTTACTTAAAGATTTGCATTCAACAATTCATAATTTTTTTTGTTTTCTGTTAGTGGATTTTGCATTATTTTCACTCGGACAAAGCGAAAGTTAGTGTCGATCGATTCATCAGTTCTGTTTTTCATTCTTTTTTTTATTTCTTAAGCACTCTGGCAATATGCATGAGATTTTCTTCAACAACTTTCGTTAGTAAATCTGTGACAATCAGATCTGAGATACTGTTGGCAAGCGAAAAGCTCGTCTTTTTCGCTCGGGCACAAATTTTCTAGTTAATAATACTTCAATAGCACATAAAATCGGTGGAACACAAAATATTTTACGCATAACTTCATTTCATAGGAGTTTACAAAAATAAAATTTGTGTTTCAGTGATGTTTGAACGAAATTTTTTATCACCAATTACCCGTTGATAAAAATGTTTGCAGTCGGTAACAAAAAAAAAAAAAAAAAAAGATTCGAACTTCACCTTTGTATCTTGTGAAAACGCAAGGAAAGGACTCTTATCAACGTCTCACAGAAAAAAGCAGACGATAAAAACTTTTCAACTCGAAAGTAAGAAAGATTACATAAAAACATGCGTGGGGGCACTTTTTATACAAATATACGAAACATATCTGATAAAATGATCCCAAATCGAACGCATGGTTGAACTCAGATTGCGTTTTCATCTCACACATCCTACGTATATTTTGAAAAGAATCGGATCTATCCGTATCGCATTTCGCTGAGGTCATGACCTTCATTTTTAATTCTGTTGCTTTTGATTTTCTAATAGATTTTTTTTTTCGCACGCTTCAAGCTGACTACCTTCGCTTCAAATTCCCCGTTACCGATACATCTAATTCAGAAAGTAACAGGCGTAAATAAATATATGTATGAACTTCATATTCATAATATGGGAACGCTTATCGCATTTATGCCTAAATTCATATTCGGGACTAGCCGCCTTCGGCGATAAGCTGATTTGCCCATCTTATTAATAGTAATATCTCAGTTAAATAATTAAAATTTGTTATCCAACGAAATAATTTGCAATTTCAATTTCTAAATCAACAAGAAAGTTATTTTTTTTAAATATAAAAATCTGAAGACTCAAACCAATTACTAATATAAACCAAATGCATATTATTCCTTTCAAAAGCCATTTTTGTTTGACACGGAATTTTTGGCCCATAGACATAATATTAAAATAACCCCTTGGAACGGCCACTCAAACCCCTCAGAGAGAACGGGTTGGTCGCCTTGTCAACTTCAGTGAAAAATCAAACAACGCGTTTGGTCGTGACTGTTTGTTTTTCCGTAACAAATTTACCAACAAACAAAAGAAATGCCGAAACAGGGTCTCGCTTCTGTCAGCCAATTAAAATAAATAAAAAAATACAATAATCCCTTCTGTAACATGGCTTATTCGTTCGGAGTTATGTAGAAATCGTGCTAAGCAAAACTAACAATATCAGCTCGATTAAAACAGTAGAAAGGAAAAAATTGTGTTTTACGGATAAGCTGTTACGACCAAGCCTTTTAAGTCGTGTTATTCATAAGTAATGTGACCATACGTCCCATTTTGAACGGGACAGTCCCGTTTTTTGGTAGCCTGTCCCCAAGCACAGTTTCGGGACAGGCCCAAATGTTCCATTTTCAGAAAGAGAGAAACCCACGGTAACAATTTCAAACAAGAAGAGGTAAAAAATTTAAAAATTCTATGGTATTGTCTAGTAGCCCGGCGATGACGGAGCATACGTGTCACACATATGTAAGTTGGTCAGAAGCCTCCTATCTCGCACTTGGTTCTCACTTCATTATACTGCATGAAGTGACAGAATGGAACACTGGGAGTATTTAAACCGAAAGTCGTTGGGTGGAACTGTTTAAACACTTTCACTCCAATAGTTATTGAATATGTTCTATGTTGGCACTAATGCACCCGTAGAAAGGGTCTTTTCTTTTACGAATAAGAAGCGGACGGACGAAAAAGTACAGTTGCAAATAGCAGTTCATAAAGCAACGTTAATCACCAAAGTAAATTTTAAGAAATCCTGCCGAGAATCTCATTGTTTTTTTTAAATCAACACCAAATGTACTGAAACAAAAATGTGTTTTTCTTAAAAATGCAAAATCACATGAATTATTTATTTTCACGTGTTTATTCCTGTTCTTTTCATTAATAAGTAAAAACTGAAGAAATATGTGTTTTTTTGAATTCACATACTATTACCTAAAAATTAAAAAATGTCCAGTTTTGAGGGAAAAGATAAATGGTCACTTTATTCATAAGCCATATCGGTAGAATGCTTTGGAGGAATGTCTCAATTTTAGGGCGTGTTATATGCAAACCATGTAATCAGCATGTAGTGGACGACTGTCTGAATTTTTACGTCATGCTTTACAGACACCGTCTGATCAGAATGCCATTGAAGATTGTCTCAATTTTTTACGTTTTGTTTTATACAAACCATTCAATAAGAAAATGGCGTAGCGAGGAGAAGTGGTACCTAGGGCATAATATAATTTTTTCGCCTCTAGTCGCCATCGGTGCTTTAGCAGGGATAAATGGAGCCTAGGGCATAATCATATTTTTCACTTTTTCACAATGTTTTACTTGAATAATCATATTTAATAGGGCATAATCATATTTTTTCACTCTTTCACGTTGTTTTACTTGAAAAAAATGACATAAATGTACTAATATTTTGTTCCCATGGCGCCCCCTAAAACTGACGTATTCATGTAATCAGAATGTCGTGAAGGACTGGATCAATTTTTTGAGTCATGTTATATGGAAGCCATGCAATCAGAATGCCATTCAGGACTGGATCAGTTTTTTGAGTCAACTTATATGGAAGCCATATAATCAGAATGTCGTGAAGGACTGCTTCAATTTTTAACGTAGTGTTGCATCGAAACTGTGTAATTGAAATGTTGTGCTCTAAGATGGTTGATTACGAAAGTAAATAAGTAAATGAGGCATCCCTATGCATAGTGAGGAGTATACTCAGCTCCCTGTTTTTGCTCCAGGGCCAGATTTCTCAGAGGGCCATCCTAGGCCCTGGCCTAGGGCACAGCTGTAAAGGGGCCGCATATACAGAAAAAAACAACCGAATATATACAAACTTTTCAGTATTATTTTGAAAAGACCATATAATTTTTAAAAAAAATTTACATTCGTTACATGTAATGTATTGAACGATACAATTTTTGTCTACTGTGGACCCTTGGCTCATTTACTTCGAAATAGATTTAACAAGATCTGTCCACTTGAATCACTCTTCAAGTATTCACTGACAAAGCCTATTCACGTAAACAAAGAAGTTCTAGTAGGTATTCAGAAGATTTTAAGAAATTCGACGGAGCATTTTTGCAGGTGTTAATGTTATGGTATTGCATAAGTAGTGTGATTTTGAATAAAAAATTAATGCGTTTCAAAGATTATAAAGTTCGTATTAAGTGCATTCAAAATAAACTATTATATTAAATTGAAAATTATATTAATTTTTTGAGAGTGGGCGCAGAATATATTTCGGTTTAGGGCGTAAAAATGTGTAAATCCAGTTCTGTTTTGTACAGCGAGAAAAATTTCGCGCTCTCTGGTGCACGTTTTCGGAAACAGATAACGGATGTTATGACATATGTGGGGAGGAGTCCAACGTCCTGTCTCGAGTAGCGTAGTTAATGGAGCGATAAAGAAATGCATTCAAAACGCCTGATTATCGGTCACAGCATTGTTCCACTCACCCTCGAACTTGATCAATTGGTCTCGTGACTTATTGTGCGCGACGGGCACAGTCACGGCAGAACAAAGGGCAGAGTTTAAGGATTAGGAATTCGGCTGTTTGTTTCCTAAGTGTTCCATCAGTTGCTACGTTCGCAGTGGTGGGAATAAAAATTGGGTTTACGGGACAGTGGCGTACCTGTATAAAATGGCACCCAGGCAAATAGCAAAATTGAACCCTCTCCCCTCTTTATCTTTTAAAAGGTGATCCTAATTTTTTTTCTAAAACTTATTGTTCTAAACGGTTGTTATTTGGTAAGAAAGGGCCCTCACAGTTCTTAAAAGGAAACGGAATTTTGTTTTCAAATTTCAGAAGTCCAATATTACGCTCCTTAATAGTTTTTGGAAATACAGGGAGGAACTATTTCGGTTTCGTGTTTTTCATTCCAGTTATCTTTCTCCTCTTTAAAGAGGTTTTCGTTTTTTTTTTTTCAATTTTGAAATGATAATCGTAATGTTGTTTTTCAGTCTCTTACGGCCACACGAGTGTTTTTCTTGCAGCCGCTGCTTGAAGGTCAACCGCACAAGAATTATAGAATGAATGCTGAAGCGCAGGGCTGGCCACATACGTGACCTTCGCGCCGTTTTCTCCCTTTCTCTGGGTGCATTCTCACGGCTGCCGCAAAACGATGCACTGGGGTCTATTTTTCAGGCGTGGGAATTAATCGCTTTGCTGCTTTAGTTGTTTCCGTTGGTATTTTCGTGTGTTCCAGGTCCGGATTATCAAGTAGGCAACTGTCTAGGGGGTCCGCAACTTTCGGGGTCCTCAGGCCTCGAATTTTTTCCCGGCATTTTCAGGGTCATTTAATTTTGTACTTTTATTTGGTTTACAAGGTTATGCGCTCGAACGTAGTTAAATTAAAATTAAGTACCGTTTAAATTTCAAAACACTATTCTTAGCAATTTTTTCATGTTTTAAATTTCTCTTGCAGGTATGTGCGGTCAATCTTTTTTCTTACAGTTGACGGATTGACTCATGAGTCGTCACCCGTGTCAAACTTTGTATATGAGTATTTGGAATTTACTAAAACAATTTTTTTTTACCGTTTTGTTAAAAAAATAATTTTTAAATTTGAATTTTTTTAAACGCGAAATAATGAAACTAACTTTGTTGAAGCTGACCAGCAATTAAATGTCATATAAAATTTTCATAACTATATTTATATAAAAACTGCTTATATAGATATTAAATTAAAATCAATAAAAAAATCTGACTTTGGTAGTTATGGAGGGGGGAGGGCCCGTAAATTGATTTGTCTAAGGGCTAATACAGGACTTAATCTGGCCCTGTTGTGTTCTGTTCTACATTTCTTGATATTTAAAATAAATATATCAAGGTATACTACTTGGATAGTAAGCTTATGATTCTTGAACTTCCATAGTTTTTTTTTCCGGTTTTATATCACAGATGTGAATATTTCAGTTGAAATATTGGCAATTTCATTTATTTTATTTTCACATCATTCAGCTCATTCTTTGGTCCTTTTATATTGCTTTTTTGTTAAATGTTTACATTTTTCTGTTTCTTTTAAAATAAAATTGTTTAAAATAATTGTACTTATTAACCCTTTCCCAATTACAACTTAACTTTTGATAATTAATAATTACTCTCTTAAAAATTGATTGTTTTATCCTTTTCAGATCGCGGTTCAAAATAACGAAGTACGCCACAAAATAGTATTCGTGATGCTTCAAAACTAGAAGTTAGTCAACTAAAATAAGCTATTTGTGTCATGTAGCTGTAAAAGTAACCATCACCACTTTTCTAAAATACGTTTTCTTAAAGATTATATGTCCATTTGACCCTCTTAACATCTCACCATCATGAATTGACAACTAGAATACATTGCCGAATCGAATGCATGCAGTTTATATTTCAAATCTCATTTTGACTAGATGTGACAGAAAATCCTCTTTTCTCAAAATTTTCCTTATTTGGAGATAGTCACTTTTGCAGTTACACGGCACATTTGTTACTAATTGTGTCTTAATTCGAAAAAAAATTGCGTTGGTGGTAAAAGGAATTAATATGGTTCAAATTAAAGTAGGAATTCTTTCGATTACCTTCTTACTTCAAAGAAATATTTAAGAACCTATAATTTATCCTTGAATTTTTTTTTAGTTGAAGAGGAAGAATGTCAGGGGAAAAAAACTAATGAAATTGTAAACACTTTTGTTTTAAAGTACGAGATAAATGGAATGAACCCTTTATTTATACATTTCTAAAGTATCAAAAGTTTCACATAAACAACTGTTTGAATTCGCCACTCTGTTGCACTAGACAGCAGAAACAAATGACAGCTCGCGTCAGAAAAACCGCACGTGTGGTTTGGATACGGCCGATGAGAGAAATGGCCGCCGCGAGAAAACGGCGAAGAACCGCTCGTGTGGCTGTAGCCTTATATTTCCTTGTCTTGCATTTCTTTCTGAGATCCCAGCAAACTTATTGCATAAAATGGTAACAAATAAATCATTTCATGTTTGAGTGTATTTGAAAGTAGATAAATATTACCACTCAAAAATGAGGTGAAAGTATGAGATAGATATACAGATTGTTTGAAGCAAATTTGAATTTTATAAATTTAGATTCACTGACTTTAATCTGTGTAAAACTGAAATTAACAAAAATCGCCATAAAGAATTTCATGTACGTTTATAATTAAATTGGAAGTAATATAATAAACTGAAATAAGAAATAATATAATAATTTAAATTTTTTTCAGATTTAACGCTTTTTTGCAAAAAAGGAGGGAGGAAAACAATCTGACGGCAAAGTTATAAGTCTCTTTGTTGGAACACGACTGGTAGGGCTTCTAAATGTGGAAGATTTGATAGGCAAAGACATCATTCCAAACTTTGTCGATTTGATAACTTAAACTCAACATTTTAATTAAAAATTAAAACACTAAAATTGAAGTGATTTGTCTAGAATTTAAATTTGGAAAGATTTTACAAAATGTTTGTTTTTGCATTCTCATTGTTGTAATAAATGAAAAGATATACATTATTGACATCATATCCAAAAGAACTTCATGAATGGGTCATCAGACCCATGAGGATATTATCAAATATCATTTTTGTGAATTATTATCATGAGCCTGAAAACAACCTTCAAAATTACCTTTTAGAATATCATACAAAAGAAAGTAGAAGGAAGTAGCTTTGCTAATTTATTTGAAAATCATTTTATTGGAAAAAAAATCTGCTGTAAACATAGTAGAACGTTTGACATATATACTTCACAATTTGAATTTTAAATCTTACTTTCTTTTTTAATTCATTCGCATTTTAAATGCAAAATATTTTAGAAAAATCTTGCTACTTGAAGGAAAATTAATTACAAGACATTCTTTTCAATGTAATTTTAAGATTTTGTAGCAAGGCATCAAATCTTCAAAAATGCCAAATCTCCCATCATCAAGGCATCAAATCTCCCACTTAAGTTTGAAAGCAATTTCACATTCTCCAAGAGATCTCATATCAAAACACTACAAAACTTCCGTTCTAAAATGCTTGCACTTGTACTAAACATAAGAATTATATACACCCACAAAAAGTGACTGCTATATTTAAGAAAATATTTTAGGTTGAGTATTGATATTTTAATGATTTGTCAGTAAAGGCAAATTGTAATGTGTTTGCTGACAGTAAAATTCATTGCTGACAATAATCTAACTCAGAGAGGAAAGAAAACGCTTCACATTTCGGCAGAAGCTGAATATTTATTCGTTATGTATTTGTTCTCGATAATCATTTGAGAAATTGCTTTCATTTATCTTGATTTCAGTGTCCATACGGTCTGATAAATTTTATTTGCATGTATTTCTAAAGCTTTACGCGATTTTTTCTGTCTTTCACTTTCTGTATTTATCAGCCTAACAGCCTAATTTATGCATTTTGCAAAGCAACTGCATCTGGCTTTTCCGAAATAAAATTTAAAATAAACCCCTACCGTGTTTTAAGAATATAAATTATGCTAATGTATGCAAATATTCATGACTTTTCTCTCTTTCGTTTTTATTTTCTCATACGAAGTATAAAAAGAGAAAGTATTGTAATCGTCAAGAAATTCGAACTCGAGATTTTGACGGATCTCCACGTTTTAGACCTACCTGAGTCCGAAAAACAGAACTTTGAAATTATGTCGGTCTGTCTGTGAACACGATAACACGAAAACTATTAGAGCTACGGGGGTGAAATTTGGCATGTGGTCTTTAAACATAATTTGTAGGTTTCTATCAAATTTCTTTCAAATTCGTCAACGGGAAGTCTATCTATCTGTATGCCCACGGTCATGTGAACACTATAACTCAAAAACTTGATTAGCTAGATGGATAAAATTTGGTACACAGTTTTATCGTCATGAATGTAGGTCCGTATAAATTTTTGGGCCAAATCCATTTAAAAGAGGCGTTCAAATTGCATATTCAATTTCTTTTCATCCGATTCTCATGCGCATACTTACTGGTAGCAATCTGTTATTGTTGTACATTTTATTTACAATAATAAATAATCTTTTCAAACATGAATTTTTTTATTGTTGTAAATAAAATTCAAACCGATCTCATTATTTGAGTAAATCTTTTATTTACGCGCTTTTGCAGTTGTTACGGTTGTGGTAGTATAGATTGTTTTCTTGGGATTACATTAAGCTGAATGAATATGGGTGCTATGTTTTAGTTCTTTTTATCAGCACATATGCCTTCCTTTTTTGAAAGTTGCAATGAAATGAGTATTTTGCACGAGGAATAAGAAAGTGAAATTTGCGCCGATAACTTACAATTAGTTGTTACATGGCACGGACAGTTTTTTCAATCCATTTGGAACAATCATGTAGACAATAAACAGAACAAGTGCAAAGCTACTAAAAAAATGGGTTAAATGTCTATCACAATTTGAAGTCTAAAATTACTTTGTTAAGGTAACGAGGGGCGAATCAAGGGGGTTTAGGGCTTCGAAGACCGAAGCCCTCCCTTTCGGATCTTTAATCGTAGACTGCTATGTGTTGATTTTTAAAACTTGTCTTATCTATAGTTTCCAAAAATTAATGGTAATATAGTAACAAGTCATACACAAGTGCATATGATCGGAGTAAGTGGGGGTCCCCCCTTTTTCTTTTCGTTGTTCTTTCAGCTGGGTGGCTAGCAGTAATTCTGGGATCAAGAGGTTTGTTGCAGAGCTTTCTGGCAGTGGCGTAGCAAGGTCTGGTGTCACCCGGTGTAGAGTTTAAACTTGTCACCCCCATGTCCACCAAAATATAAAATGAAATTTATTGAGAAAGAAAATTTTTTATTCAATTTATCAAGTAAAGAGTGCATAACGTTAATTATTTTATAAATAATTTTTATGAATAAAAAAAGTAAAATGCCTTTTTATTAATAAGCCAGTTTAATTACAATGTAAGAAATCTTTTTTCATAGTGATCCAACCTAGTGCATAACTTTATTATTATTGTAATACAACTTAATGAAATAAGTGAACAATGAAACAATGAACAGTTAATTATTTACAAGTTTCGTTCTTTAGGCTCTAATTCTACAAATTATACTTTAACATTACTCACCTTTCTAGCTTTTTGTGTTGTTTCATGTCCCCCTGGCCCAAGATTAGACCAGGTCCATGACACCATGTCGCTCTAACAACTCCACAAGTCCTTTGCCCTCCCCACTCCACAGCTGCCTCGTAGAGGCGCCAATGCAGTCAATGATATGGGCAGGAGAAGGACAGGAACAAGGGCAAGAAGAAAAAGTCTTTTCCTTATCGATGAATTTTAAGCTTTTAATGTGTCCACTACGCAACCTGGCCAATGCAGTCTGAGCGGATCTTGTGCCTACGGACTGTAGAGACAGACCAGGACGGTTCCCGGCATACCAATCATGTGTGGAACTAGCTTTTTGTTCTGCAAATTTTGAAAAAAAAATTAGCTTTTTGTTTTGCAAATTTTGAAATAGTGTCTTCAAAATCGATACCTTCAGCTGCACTATTTCCAATTGACGAAATGGCTAAGCTAGAGAGTCATGCTTATAGTGGATCTGAGATCATTCTTAACTAATTTGAGTTTCCAAAAATTCCTCTCACATGATGCAACAGAAAAACATAAAGTTAAGAAAAATCCTAATGCTAAAGTGTGATTGGGAACAGAGTCGAAAAGTTCATATTCAGCCACAAACTCGAAGGATATTAAGGAAGTCCAACCAAGACACTCTTCTTTTCGAACTTTGGCGGCTTTTAGAAATCTTTTTAGACCTGGAATTTCTGTAAGGATACCATCTGCAGAAAGATGATTGTAATTTTCAACCACACTGTGTACAAACGTGGGAAGTTCAGTTTCTGAGGTTTCTATCAGATTGCTGCACTCTAAGACTGCAAACCCATCTGATATACATTCCATAACTTCGCAACGTGTATTGATTTCCTGTTGAAGCCTGTCAATGCACTCGAACATTGACTTTTCAGTTCTTGGTCCAAAGTCAGCGGCTCGTCTGCAGCCTTCTCTCCGGGCATAATTTCCTTCCTGCTGACAATTCTTATTACAACAAGGAATGCCCATCTCTTCACATGTGTCTTTTGCAAATTGCAGTTCTTCCTCCACAAGGCCATTTCTTTTGTCTTTTTAAAAGACCTTTAGACTTCTCATCTTGATAACAGATTTCTCGAAGCTTATTTCAAGAGTTTGCAAATACTTTTGAATGTGGTTGACTTCTTTTAAGACATTATTTCATATACACAAGAAAGAGAAACCACACATTGTAGGTAACAGAGTTAGAGCTCCTCCTTTGGTTTTGATCGTTTCCGAAGCATCACACAATCCATTCGCTCGCAAAACGTTCCTAAAGTAAACTTGTTTACTTTATGGTCAGTTTTAGAGCGGACAATACCTACCCACCTCACTGTCTAAAACGTTTCGCGCCGACTATATTATTATGATGTTCGGGTTAAAAATATCATCTTGTTGTACAGAAGACTTGGGGCGATGATATTTGTGGCAGGGATGGAACAATATGTCACAGGACCGGTTGCTTGTTTACTTGAGCACCAACACACTTTAAAAGAAAAGAGACAGAACTTCCTCCCACCACCACACAATGATAATAGATCATTACAGTATCACATCGTTCACCCGGAATTTGCTGCAATTAGCGATCGTTAAAGCCCATGTAAATTATCTGGCATACTATTTTTAGTAACAAAAAGGCGCGTTAAAACAAAACCGGCAATTTTTTGTCATCCCCTCAGAAATGGTACCCGGTAATGGCCGCATCGGCCTTTTCACGACACTGTTTTATGGGCAGAGGTGTAGTCACACAAAAAGCAGTGGCGGTACGCTCTAAAAGCAATACCGGAACGCTCTAACCTGGGTGACAAAAATTGCTCTATTTTTAAGGACGTTTTCAAATTTTTTTGTTATTTATTTCACGTAAAAGAAGCAGCGCCGGAACGCCGCTCCGGTGCGTGCTGGCTCCACTACACCTCTGTTTCTTTGGGCACTTACTTATAGCCCCTGTATGCAAGTACAGTATACTGATGCAGCACTGATATGTTTGTTATATATGATAGAAATATGTTAAATAACTATGCGAAGATTCAAGCTTAAACAATAACAATTTGTGGATAAACTATCATCATTTAGTTTCTCTAAGAGCAGTGGTGCGCAAACTATTTTCATTTCCGACCCTCTCACTTTGTGTAAAATATTTTCAAGGGGTGGCGCTCAGGTATTTTGAAAAGAACCTTGCTATTTTTTTTTTCTTCAAATATATTTCTTTGAATTCAGATACCCACAAAAATGTTCTCGCGACCCCATGAGGGGACGCAACCCATGGTTTGTGCACCACTGTCTTAGAGAGCAAGTGAAATTCAGTTCACTGTAATGCCGATACTTTCTCAATCGTAACTGTATTTAGCAGGAATTTTAAATAAGCTACCCTATATATCTAGCTACGAAATTATAAAAGAAAATTATACTATGTTTTGCATATATTCACACAGCTGAAAAGTATTTAATGCAAATACTCATATTTCCTTGAATATTCAACGCATTTACTTTTTTGAGTATGCATGTATGTTCGTTTTTTCTTTCTGCTCTATGCACGCCCAGACCGTTCTCGGTATTTATCGGGACCAAATTGGAACAGTGATGAATTTACACAAGAAAAAGCCAATGCCGTAAAAAGTATTTTGAAACTCAAATTAGATTTTTATTTATTTAAGTGTTTGCCTATTTTCTCAAATTTTCTGCATACATTCGCAACGGAGAACTGTAATTTTAATATAATTTTCAAGTCAGGAATTTCCCTATTCTAATAAGGTAATTTGAAGTTGCTCGTAACATTCCTGATTATTAGCAATTTTTTTGAACTTTTAGTAAATGTTTTCTTCTGCGAACGATTTTTTTTCACTATTAATCACCATATTTCCCCCCAATTTTATTTATTTTTGTTAGCTATTTCTGGTTATATTTTATTCTTTTTGAGTCATATTAAAGGAAGTTGGTTTTTATATCTTTTTCCCCAATGATATTTTATTTATTATTTTTTCATTTATTTCTCTTTATATATTACTAGCTGAAAACCCGGTGTTGCTCGGGATTCATATTTTTTTCGTATACCGGCCTGCTGTTCCCCCCTCCCCCAAATAGATTGTCACCAACTTTCCCATCAAACATAAATCTTCTTTGAGTCTTTTCTTGTTGAATTTCTTGTGAACTTTCAAATATAGCCTTTTTATCACATTATAACAGTATAGTTTGAATGAAAATGCGAGAAAATTCGAAAAAGAACATTTATTTTAAACAATATATTGTTCAATAACTAATAAAGCTTTACAATGAACAAATATACTTATACTGCATAACTTGGTTACTGCGAAACTTCGAAATAAAATGTTTTATAAATCAGATAAAGAAAGTCAAAATCGCTTGAGAACAATTCTCACTCGAAAGAATTTCTCTGAAGAAGAATGTTCGGACAAAATAATACTTTTAACCTCAGTTTAGGGGAATTGACTACTTCTTTATACACAACGTTTTTTGTCTCTCCAGAAGGAGAATATACATACAGATTGCTGGCCATTCCTGCTCGTGAGCATCCTACATAGTTCTGGTATTATTTTTGCGCCCTTAATCATATTATTCTTTAAAAACTGGCATAAATGCAGGAATATTTTCTCTCCATAGAGCCTCTAAAAATTTCTTCTGCAACATCCATACTTCACTTACTCCCCGGTCGCTGCGCCGCTGCACACTGATTAGGATCATTCAAAAATTTGTGAAATTTAAACGAAACATCTCGTTGTAACTAAACTAACGTCATTGGATGTTTGAGTTCACGTGATTTTGACGAAACAATAAATTCGATTTTATATAAAAATAGAAAACACTGTTACAATTTGCAATTAAAATGAATTTTGAAACGTTAATTACAGTTAGAAGAAAAATTGCACAACAATTAAAACTGTATAATTAAAAAGATAATTTTTTTTCTCTTTAAGATGATGTAAAAATAAACTTCGTACCATAAGTATTTCAGAAGTTATTGCCGAAAAACGTCTAAAAATAGCTTAATTTTCGTTAATTAATTAAAGAAATAAAATTCGAATTTTAAAATAATTTTTACGTTATCTCCCTCTTGTGCTAATCAATCACTGTGTCAAATCTGGTCGCCGTAAGTCCAACGGTGTGGGCGTGCATAAAGAACAGAAAAAGAACAAACACACACATACTTTCCTCTATTATATACATAGATTTTTAAAATGGATAGAAAAACAGAATACATTATCATCCCTAGGATTCATGTAAGTACTTAAGGTAATTTATTTCTCTTTATTAGTAATATTTTCCGAGTTTTTACACAATTTTTTTATTTGTAATTTAACAATTATTATAAAAAGTGAAACATTTTCTGCGAATACTATTCGACAAAAACTTTAACACACACAAATACCAGGAGACCAGACAGAATTTTTTTTCATAAATCCGAAACATGCAAAGAAATATACGCTAAGCAAAGTATTTATATTATGAATAATAATAAAAAAACTGAATTATTTCAATCGTCAACGTTACTTCTCTCTACAGTTCGGCGTTTAGGCTTAATATGTACTTGAAACTAAACAGGTATAACTTGGAAAAATACAGCTAATAAAGAGAAATAAGCACTCACGTGAATGTCTGGGATGATACTGTATTCTGTTTGGGGTGAACCATTTGTAAAATAAGAAAATTAACACAGTATTTAATCTCAAAATAGCTCGCGAGTTCAATACATGCGAGTGGTCACTATGGTGTGGTATGGTAAACAACTGAGCAACGCAGAAACCGGACCATCGCTTAGCGGGTGAGCGTAATGGCGGAAAGACCTGTAGTTCCAGGCCCATAAAACTGGGTTTTTTTTCTCTACGAAAATCCCAGTTCTACGAAATTCTGTACGAAAATCCCCATCTGTCCAAGAAACTTTTCAAGCCCTTCGTACTTTAGAAGATGAGTCCAATACAGTCTGAATCTTTAGGTAATCCATCTGAACGATTTATACAACGAATGCTTGAAGGGGGGAAAAACACGAGTTGCTTGAAATCGAAAACATTTTTTTAAAAAGCTTAAAGAATTAAATGTGCATAATTGTTTTTTCAATTCTGTACTTGTATCGATCTTGTTTTTTTCGACCCCAAGTGATCACTACAAACGGTGTCCACTGTAAAATAAATTTTAAATTGTTATTTACTACACTACATGTCCAAGCGTTTCCTATAGGCAGTGGTCGCCCAACCCCTCCCCCCTCCTCCGAGTCGCCGACCACTTTTTATAGAAAACAATTATTTCATTTCAGTTAACCTAAAACTAGGAATTATATATATTTATATATAAATAAAAACAGTGTGCGGGAAAGCTAGCTAATTCTGTAACACAATTTTAAAATTTTGTTGTCTACGACCTATACTTAGGGTTGCCATAATTTCCAAGCATTGATACGGGACGTTTAAGTGTTAAATAAATAAAACATGAAAAACGTGGGTAGGTAATTACTCTTTTAAAAAATCAATAAGCAATCTAATAACATGAATACATATAATATTTAAAACAGTTGCAAGACATCCTTTCCAGTCATGTTTTAAAGTTGATTTTACTTTCATAGTTTTATAAATTTCTTTTTTTCACATAATTAGAAAATTGGGCGCAAGTCGTTTTAAAATTATAATGACAAATCAAAATTTCTTCTATTGTCTGCACTGACCGAGTTTAGGGAGAAAACGGAACAAATAGTAATATATGGGACGTATATTCTATACTCTGAGGTTATTATAGGTGTCTATAAATTTTTTGCAACCCTTTTTGTGCCACCAAATCTCAGACACTACCTATAGGAGATGCTAATTTGTCAAAATAATAATTTTTTTAAGAACATTCTTGACATGTTTTCATGTATTTTGAATCGATTACAACAAAAATTAATAAAACTTATTATCCAAAGTTGGTTTTAGGACTCAGAAAGATAATGCTTCGAATGTACATAAGACATGAAGGGTGAACTGGTAAATAAATAAAATGATACTAACGAATCCTAGAAATGCAGTGGCGTTTTTTGGCACTGGCGCTCGTACGTGGAATACATTTCAATAACAAAGCCGATGACGAATTTACAACGTTGCGTACGACGGGGAGGGTGGGGGTGGGGCTTAAAACAATTCTGCGCCTGTGGCTATATATTATCAAAATCCGTCACTGTAGAAATTATATAGTATTTATGTTTGAAAATATAACATGAATGAAAACAGGAATACCCTCTTGGGAAATAATCAGTTACACTTACACCCTTTCTTCACTTTTTAGAAGGGATGCAACGAATAGTGATTTGACCGAATAACCGAATATTCGACCAAATTTGAAGACCGAATACTCGACGGCTGAATACCTACTTTTTAAAAACATTTTACTTTCGATTTAAAAAAAATACTACTCAAATTTTGAATGAAAAAACATTATTTATTTATTTTTTTGCATATTAACCACTACGCAACAGTCTGCCAAGTGACACAACCCTTTCATTTCACGAAGCCCAGTGCTGAAAATCTTTCGACATGGTGTGAAAATGTTGTCCAAGACAAAAGATCCCAGGCACGACTCTCTCTTTAAACTCAACTTTTCTCGATTCCACCAGCATTAAAACTTTCATTGCAGACTGTTTCAGTTTACGTTCTGTATTTGTTATTTTTTTGTATTTCAACTTTACGCTGAGAGGATTTTGTATAACCGTAAACCTTATCTGGTCGGTTCTCTCCCGATCAATTAATAATAATAATTATTATTACTTGCATATTTTTTTAAAGATATTAACACCTTGAATGCATTTTTGTAATATTCTAAAATATCTTAATTTCAAAAATAAAATGTGAGAAACCCTCTTCATTTTGGAATTGCTAAACAGAAGTAAGAAAAGTCATCATAGAAGAGCATGGCAATAACAAACACGAAAGAAAATTCAGTGGATGAATTAAAGTTATTAGAAGTAAATTACTATTTTTATAAAAAAAAATTCTAGTAGCTGGGATAGAATGTCTACGTAAGCGGTGAAAAAAAAAAGACTTAAAAATCTCCAAGATTTGCAAACTTAGTAAGAAAATAGGTGCGTAATATATATGAAAAAGAACAGACTTCTTCCTCAAAATGCTGAACAAGCAGTGTTCTTGAATCATAATTTCAGGCTTTACAATAATAAATCAAGCGCAACATTATTCAGTACACTTATGTACAATGTAACTTAAAATTGGATAAATTTTAGGACATTTTTACTTTCTCGTATACGAAGTATACAAAGAGAAAGTATTGTAATCGTCAAAAAATTCGAACTCTAGATTTTGACGGATCTCCACGTTTTAGACCTCCCTGAGTCCGAAAAACACAATTTTGGAATTATGTCTGTGTGTGTGTCTGTCTGTGAACACGATAACTCGAAAACTATTAGAGCTACGGGGATGAAATTTGGTATGTGGTCTTTAAACATAATTTGTAGGTTCCTATCAAATTTTGGACAAAATCCGTCAACGGGAAGTCTGTCTATTTGTATGTCCGCGGTAATGTGAATGCTATAACTCAAAAACTTGATTAGCTAAATGGATAAAATTTGGTACACAGTTTTATCGTTATGAATGTAGGTCCGTATAAAAGTTTGGACCAAATCCGTCAAAAATAGGCGTTCAAATTGCTTATTCAATTTCTTTTAATCCGATTCTCATGCGCATGCGTATTGGTAGAAATCTGTTATTGTTGTAAATTTTATTTACAACAATAAATAATGTTTTCAAACATCAATTTTAACAATTTTTTTATTGTTTTAAATCAAACCGATCTCATTATTTCAGCAAATCTTTTATTCACGCGCTTTTGCAATTGTTACGGTTGTGGTAGTATAAATTGTTTTCTTGGGAATTCAATTCCAAAGCATAATTTTCGCTTTAGTATTCATTGCATTGCCTATTTTATCGCACCTGCTTCAAAGTAATATTTTTTTGAAACGTGGCAACAGATATTTGATTTCAGGTTTGTTTGTTTTTTTGTTTTACTTTCTCGTATACGAAGTATACAAAGAGAAAGTATTGTAATCGTCAAAAAAATTCGAACTCGAGATTTTGACGAATCTCCACTTAGAAAGTATACGAGAAAGTTTAGGGGAGACCACTCCCGCTGGTTTAATAAATGTACTGAATAGAAATTCTGCAATATTCTTTATTTTAAAAACATTTTATAACTCTGAATATATTCTGCCGAATATATGTGTTTACAAATTCAAAAACTCATCCCATATCATTGGCAAAAATCGGAAATCTACACTATTCATCCCTTGCTTCTAAATTGTTTTCTTTGGCTTTTTATTTTAAATAATTGCCTTACTTTTCATAGTGGTGGCAAACAAGAGACATTCGCAACCCTCCCCCACCAGTTTTTTCAGAGAAAATTACATTTTTGATATGCAAAACTAAGAATTATAAAAAGAATAATTATGTCTGGGAAAGAAAGTTAATTGGGTAGCTAAATTTTGTCGCCTATATTTCACTGCACTTTTCGTTATATCTGAAATTTTTGCGTCCCCCACATTATAATCCTAATTGGAGCTACAAAACATTCATGTAAAAGAAACACTTCCAGCCAGATATGCATCCATTAAAATTTTATTTAATTATAAATCAATTATTCAGGCAGGGGAAAAAAGCATATTCTAAAATAAACACATCGTGGAGTAAATTTTTAGACCAATATCCCTGTATTAATTGCAATTATCTTCACTTCTCTTCATCTGTCAACTGTGACTGGCGCCACAACGCATACGGCAGAGACTGACTTGACCGTCAAGATTGCTGCTGAATGTGTAGCGTGAGCCCTCACCCCGTCGTCCCACGTACTTTTCATCCGCGCCATGTCATAACAGTTGTGAAAGTTACTGAATTTACGTAGCCCCTCCTCCCGCCAATCTACGCATCAACGCATGCGCGGCACCATCAAGTTAATTAATGAATTGATGTGAAAACATTTTGTTTTGTTTAACTTAGATCCCATATTCTTTTCTTTAATTCGAAAAAAATCTTTTAGAAAATCTTTTAATAATAGATTGTAGAAACTGTTTGACAATTTTTGTGTGATATAGCAGACTGAAGATTTAACCAAGTTGTCATAAATAGAAACTTGCAAGTCTCTGCACTTCTAACTACCGTTTCACTTCTCTTCAGCACCGGTAAGTTATTTAATGAATGTATGTTTCGCACCTACATTTTATAATGATTAGACAAGCCGCTTTAGGAAAATGAATCCCGAAAATGTATTATACAAAATTGAAACTTAGAACAACAATGGATCCACAGGTTGCGTTAATACTGTTACACATTAACAATGTTACGTTTTCTTCTAGTTAATTTCCATCTTCTACAACACTCTACAGGGTAGACCTCTGCACCTAGAGCTTCGAAATTCTACACAAACAAACGTCGAAGAATGGGAATTAGCACCTCGGCGCCCTTTTTTTGAAATTTTCATTAGAATTTTAATTAATTCAAATTTTTGGCGTTTATTGCTAATAACTTCCGAAAATATTATAGCACCAAAATCATTTTTACACCATCTGAAAGCGCAACAAAATTAACTTTTAAATAATATGAATTAAGTTGCTGTGCAGTTTTTTCTTTCTAATTTTAATGATTTTTTTAAATATATTTTAATGCATAATTTACAGCAATACCTCATTGTTGCAATGCAATTCAAACAGTTTTCATTGTTTAAACAAATATTTATTTGCGTGTTTCTCTTCCATTGTTGAATGCAAAGGCAATAATCCTAATGAATTTTCTTCCCTATGTTACTTTCTCGTACTTTAGTACTATATTAAGCAATTTACAGAAAGAATGCCAGCATGTTAGTTCGCCTGTCTGTATATCTCTTAGGAACTCTTATAAATACTAGTTTCTTTCTTTTTTGTTTTCACGGAACGATTTTCGCACCACGCATCACTTAATTTACAGATAACATGCCAACCTGAAAACATTATCATATTAAAACATTAGCAGCAGAGCAAATTTAATATGCAGATTTAGACTTTCAGTGTTTGCTCGTTGAGAGACAGGCCTGGTTTTATAGCAAACGCTTCAAAAAAAATATAGGCCAAGGTGCTCAAATGTGACTTTCAGTCGTCCGTCTCCCTTAAAGACCTCTCTGCTCTTTTATCCTACCAGCTTAAGGACACATAAATCATAAATTTTCTGTGAACTTCCTTTAACTCGTAAGAATCGTCATTCTTTCGCACGTGAGGGTTTGGGGGGTTAGGTAAGTCAAAGGTAACCTTCAAGACGGGATTGAGGTGAAAACTGTTGGGGGAAAGGTAGACTGTTTACTTGCAGAGGTAAGCACTGCGTGCTAGGAACAGCATTTCAGAGCTTATCTTGTTGTATCTTATGCTTTATACGTAGAATTGAATGGTTGGGAGCCGTGAAGAAAATGCGAAAAAAATCGTTCGACTATTTTGCCACGTGATTGGTATTAATATTGTTGCTATGGTAACATAGTTGAAATACCAAACGCGATTGTAATACGAAAACGATTGATAAATTTAATCATTATAAATATTTTTTTCTGAAAAATTCTCTGCATCGTGCAGTTGTAAAGTTTATTCTTACTTTCTCATTTACTATGTATGTATAGTAGAGAAAGCACTGTGAGTTCGAATAAACTTGTTTAGGAATTATGTTTGCCTGTCTGTTAGTCTGTGAACATGGTTACTCGAAAACACAACTAGCTAGATGAATGCAATTTGGTATGTGATCTTGACACTTAAATAGTAGATTTGTACCTAATTTTGGTCTCAATCGGTTGAAGGGAAACGTCCAAAACGCATATTCTATTTTCTTCACTATACAACGAATCTAAACATAAAACGCTTCATATTTTAAAGAATACGAAATGTCCGAGAGGAGTTCCCTCCCGCCGGTTGATTTTTAATGGAATATTTATCTCAAATAATAAGACTATATCTGATCAGATTTTTATTTATTTTGTAGGAAAATAATTAATCTTGATTTTCAGCAAACTTTTCTTTCGTTACTCTTCTGAAGTTACAAAAATATTTGGGCTTTTCGCCCGAGGCTTACTGAACTTTTGAATTTTTGTTTTATCATATAAGACCTACAGGAGCTTTAAGACCTTTAACAACAAAAGGCAATTCAAAAGTAGTGAAAGTGAGACTATTTATAAAGTAACAAATGCATAAAGGATTTGATAGATTTTTAAAAATCATAGTTATATAAGACAGGCTCCTTCCTAAATATGAATTTTAAAATCATTGTAATAATTTCAAGCATTGTAGTGTATTTATAAAGTAAACCAATTCTGTATAAATTGTCAAACACGGATTTCGTTTGCGCACAGGTTTTTTAAAAAAACTAAGCAACTCATACAAACAAATGTTATGAAAATTCCCTCAGAAATAAGAAAGCTTGAAAGTCATGCAGTATGGTAAATAACCAGATATTTTTTTTTCTTACTTTTTATGTTGTTAAAATATTATAATGCTTTTTTCTTAAAAATCGTAAATAAGCTATCAAGTACTGAAAACAAACCATAACACATAATACTTTGATTCTGCATGATTTTCTTCATTGCGTTTGCATAAGCATACCTGGAAAATTCCTTAGTGATACGATGAATGGTGTTTAAAAATCCTGCCCGCAAACTACGAAAATGAAGCTTTGAGATCTAAGCGTTTAAAATAAATAAAACCATTTACAAATCATCTGTATCAGTGGTTCCAACCTTTTTAGTTGGGTGGACCACCTATTGTGTAACAAAATATTTTGAGACCCACTTAATAAATATAAAAATAAAAAATACAAATATATACAATTATATTTATATATATATTAATAATATACACGTAAATGTCAGTAATTGATACAACTTAATGTACAAGGATTAAAAATATATTGTTTATCAAGCACAAGACGAGTGACGACAATTGAGCTCCCCTGACTTCGACTCTTAACTAGCGTTTCGCGGCCCACTCATACGCTAGCCACGGCCCACAAATGGGCGGCGGCCCATGGGTTGGGAACCGCTGATCTATAAATATTGAGGTGGTTTTTGGCTATATCTTTTAAACCAGCAGTTCCCAACTAGTAGGTAATTAGCAAAGCTTACTGTAAAAGGATTAAAAATATATTGTTTATAAAGCAAAAAACCTTTATTATTATTACTTAGCTGTCACAATATAAGAAAACTCAAAAACAAGGGGCCAAGATTCAAAATAAAAAAAAAACTCAATGGAATTTTTGACATTGTTTATCCCTCACTGGAGAGTCAATATCTGGATTAAAACTTGACAGTTTCAATTCAGATATTGTATTGGTTCTTCTGGTTCGACTTTGACTCTTGACTAACTTTCCGCTACCCAATACGCTATCCGCGGCCCATAGGTTGGGAGCTGCTGTTTTAAACTATTTAAAATAACATGTATAATACCTTAGAATTTTCAGAATGAATTATGCTTTCAAAATCATTAAAAAACATTTTAAAAATTAGTTGTAAGAAAGCTATTAAATACGTTTCTACTAAAATAGCTTTACTATAACTCTCATTTTTCAATGAATATAAGACAAAAGTCCCCTCCGTGGACGTCTCTACTCCTGAAATTCAAAATAATTTTTACTGGCACTCAAACATTTTTTTAATTGAATTTTTTCAGTATTAACTAGTTTAAAGTCTCTAGTTAAGGTCTAACATAACATCTTTTTTAAATTATTTTCACTTAGGAATTAATTTGTACACTTTGTCCCTAGTCAAATAAGTCTCCCTCCATGGACACAGAAACTAGCTTAAAAAAATATCATGTAAGGCAGCACATGTCAAATCATTATGAAAGAGTCTGAAAGAAAGGCAGCCATTTTGTTCTTTAAGGAAAACTTCTCGTTCTATTGTGAATTCATTGAATATTTTCAAATTTATTAGTTACATTTAGAACTTGGCAAAATTCTCAGTGTCTCCCATGTGCTCATCTTAAATAAGTTAAGAAAAAGCTAATTTATAATCATAATATAAATTTAGATAGGCTTAGTATTGCATTTAATAAAAATAAGTGTACCACCTTCGTAACCTAAAAACCAAAGCACTTAAGAATTCATTCAAAACTTAGTTTTTGTCTCTTCCATGGAATTCCCCTCCGTTTACTCAGCTTGTCCACAGAGGGGATTTCATTGTCCATGAAATAGACAAAGTCTCAAAAATCATGATACAGTTTGATAAATTAAAGTAATATCATTTAAAAGGTCTTTGGCACTTATTTTTTAATGAAATTTAATGATTTTTGTAGTTTTTTTTTGGTATTTTTTTAAAAAAGAAATAAAACTATATCCTTGTTAAATATTAAAAAAAATTCATATAGAATCCTTGCAATATTATAGCTTTAATAAATCATTTGAATCAGCTTCATTTTATTTTACATAAAATAATATATATATCTATAAACATTTAATAGTTAAATTTATTTTTAGAAAAAATGGAAACATCAAAAATTAAAAAGCCAAAGCAGTTGCTCAAATTCGGAAGAGAAGAGAGTAGGAAAAAACTTAGTATGAGACGTGCTATGCTGTTTTTTGAAAAATAAATATCTGATATTTTTTAATCTTGTATATAAATGATTACTTTCATTCAAAACGTTGACTTTCATTTATTTGAAATTGTCTGTAAATTTTATTTAATTGATGCATAGTCAGTGCCATTATTTAAAAAGTGCTATTTATTTAAAAATGTAAATTTTCTTGCAATAGTTTTTAATAGCTAATTTTACCGTTGAACTATAAGAAATAAATCTTTACTAACTGCCCAATAAAGTTAATTATACTTTCGTTTAAAATGTAAAAGTTCCGTTGACTATCATGTCTCCTGCGTGGTCAGGACAAAAATTTAAAAAATAAAAAAACTAGTGAAAAATAAAATAGAAAATTTGAACACTAATATAAGGGTATTTATTAAGCTTAAATGGAAACATATAAGCAATTTTTAAATTTTTTTACCTACTTTTATAAAATAAATTTTTTTAGCTATTTGCACCTTTTTTGTGAGAATGACCCAGGTCTGCTTATTAAATTAATTTCGACAACTGAAATAATCTTGTAGCTAACAAATGCCATTATCAAAAATGGCTAATACATAATTTCAGTCTTTATCTCAGAGTCAGAGCTTCAGTTCTTTCGAACTCGTTTTCTCTTCGATGTTAATATATTTTTAGCTCCCCGAAGGTCGTAATTTTTCTTGTTGCCAGAGGAGACAATACAAATTGTGCCAAACCACTTATCCTTTCATCGAGCGAGCTTTACTCTTCCAATTCAGTTCACACGTCATACGCTCGAGAGATAAACAGCATCTTGATAAAGTAAATAAAAAATATAAAAAAAATTGAAATTCTCACTCTATTACAATCGTTGATTTGTTATCTATAACTCAACAGTGTTCCATTCAAAACTGATAAAACATCTAAATAAGAAAATGAATATTAAGATAAATAAAATACATATTTTAAATGTAATTAAAAAATGAAAAATCCTTGTAGTTCAATTGTTTGTTATTAAAAAGTGTTTTTTGTTGAGTAAAAAGAACTCAAACCGTGTGATATCTAATGAAACAAATGGAAATATTTCTTTTTCTAAAAGTGATTGTCTCGCTTTAAATTTAAAGTATTAAAAAATTTTAATCATCCTCCGATTATCAGAATAAGACCATTTAATAATAATCGATCCATGAATAACTGATGGGTTCATCAAAGAGCAAAAAGAATCATCAGTTAAAATAGAGATAGTTACATTGAGCCATTTCTCAAATAGTGAAATACTTAAATAAATAATAATAAAAAAAAATTGATAGAGCATGGTTTTATTAATGTACTGAAAAGTAAGAATTAATTTTTTTCATCGTCATCTTACCGTGGTTCAAAATTATGAGGTCCATTCCAAAATAGTCCTGGTGTTGTTTTAAAACGGCATGTTAATATAACTAAACTATTGTGTTTTTTAGTTTTTGTATTCATAAGCACATAGACAGACAGAGAGACAACCATATCGTTGATTGATTTCGTCCATAATTTTACATAGTTACATAGATTGTCTCAAAAAACACAAAAATTTATTAAAAATTTTCCTTCTTCAGGATTATATTACCTATTAACATTCACATCAACTATTTATGCTAAGTTCTGTATTCTCATTTCTAAAACACCCAAGGACAGACTGTTCAATGCAGCTATTCAAGGAATTAATGTAACTACAATAAGAGTGCTGAAATTACCTTCACTTCCAGAGCCACTTTGATACTGTAAGTTTTTCAGGTTTGTCACGAATATTTTCTTTATCATTTTAAACGCTTTCTTCACCACTAAAGCATTTGAACTTCTTCTCTCTTCAACTACAGCTGCCATTTAATATTTCGTACTTGACAGCTATTATTCAGGAACATGCATTTTGTCAAAGTCGAAAAATATTATTAAAAAACTATTGAATTACTATTTTCGTTATAGTTCACTAAAAAATGAATTTAAACATGAGTAGAAAATATTCAGCCATCTTTTCATGCGAACTTTTCATGATTTCTTAAGATTCATTTTCCGTTGCATTACGGATAAAATAGTAAAAATAATAAATTTTATAGACTTTTATTTTCAAAATAAAGAGAGGGCTTCGTCAGTCCCCATAATTTTCCTCTTCCTTCAGAAAATGACATTAATACTAAAACTCCAATGAAGGATAATAGCGTTTGAGATATTCAAATCATTAACATAAAGACGTGACACACAAGTTTAGTTTAGTTATATTAAGGTCACGTTTGTAAGCAACACGAGGGCTATTTTGGGTTAGGTTAGGTTATATTAACGTCCCGTTTTGAAGCAACACGA
>BGPR01001864.1:56949-92216 GCA_013235015.1 Araneus ventricosus | reverse complement strand
GTGGTATCGTACTCCCTCATCGGAGTGGAAGCAACTGAACCCCACACCATTACTATACCCATTAGAGAAGGGAGAACCCGCTTGTTTATCTGGCGGCTTCTCATTCACGTACTCGTGGTGCCATCTGTGGGGGGTCGTTAAAGTTTAGTTTAGTTATATTAACGTCCCGTTTTGAAGCAACACGAGGGCTATTTTGGGACGGACCTCGTAATTTTGAACCTCGGTCAGATGACGAGGACGACACCTGAGCTGGCACCCCCCTCTCCAAACTTCCACGCCACACCAACGGGAGGACGTTTGACCACTACGTATGATTTAACGTGCAACAGGCCCCATACACGGCGGATCTTCAGTGGAATCGGGTCTCGAACCTGGAACCCTCCGGCCCCAAAGCCGAGACCTTACCACTAGGCCACCGCGGCCTGGGTCGTTAAAGACCGTATTCGTTATATCGGACTTTCACTGTGTTTTCTTTCCTTTTTTTCAACGAATGCTTTTCGCATCACGCGTCATCCGATCACGCAATTTTCAGATAGTATAAAATATAGTAGCAACCTAAGAACATTATCGTGTTAAAAATCTCTATTAACTGATGGTAACCTTGTTTACTTCTTATTACCCAATATTTCTTCAGTAGATCCCCGCACACTGTACATCCTGCGCAATAAGCGATGTCAAAAATAGAGGTTCAATAGCCATATTTTTCTATACCTGCACGAAGGGAAGGATAATGTGTGCAAACCCTAGTATTCCGCCAATATCCGGACCATCCGTTAATGCACTTTCTGGCAATTGTTGACTTGGAGTGTCCCGGAGATAAGGTGGGCTTCAAAGTACTGAGCGACGACCTTATCAATCAATGTGGATGATGTCTAGAGTGGGTTCCAATTTTCCTCTTTCCCAGCTTCAACAAATTTAGCTAGTTTCGAAGAAAAATTGAATTTAAAGCTCCTATATATTAACTAGAAAATCACCCGTCATGGTATGACGGGTGCAAATTGCCTCTTCATTCGAGAGATTTCCCATCAAATTTGACGGGTTTAAATAGATATATATGCGAGAGAAATGTTTAACATTGATTGAAAACAAATAAAATAAACATGTGTTTTATGACAGGATATATTTTTTTTATTTACATATTTCTTTATTCAAAAAACCTCTTGGTAAACAACATTCCGTGTGAAGTATTTTTCGTTGTTTAACAATTTTATTATAATTCAATGACCATGAAATTCTAAGTTTGTAAAACGTAAGTCAAAAGTTAAAATTTCAAAGGAATTCTTTTACGAAATTCTAATCAAAATAAAGCACTTCTCTACTTGTCAAAAGTTGCTAAAAATATTATCAAATTATATCATCACGATTGCACTAAATAATCAGACGCATCGTGGCGTCCAAACTATATCACGCGCATGATATACCACTGACGTAATTTACTACTTTCTATTAAAAAACGGAAATTAATTCGAAGTATATCATTAATATAATTTAAAATTTCTCGGGAACTATTGATCATAGCGAGATAAATTTTATATCAATCGACAGAAAATTTTATTTCACTATTTTAGAACTATTGAATTTGAAATTAGAACAATTACTCTTTTAAATTTAAAATTACTGAAATTTGGGTTATCTAACAATGAAATAATGCTGTTTAACGTCTCGCAGTGCTATGGCACGAGTTTTATGGTTAGTGGCGTCAGAGCGTTACCGAGAGACAGATCTGGGCTATTATATTAGTAATTATGCTGTCAGCATCATTTTTTCTCAACTAATACAAAGCCTACAGCAATGAATGATGTATCGGTGGAACTGACTTTTTACCGACTTCTGACATAGCATACTCAGTCTATGTTAAAGCAGGTTGTTTGTTAAGAATTTTCGAAAAGAGAAAAATTAGAACACCATAAACATTGAGGTGAATCGACAGTCTAGTGATAAACGACCCTAAGAATACGAGCGTGCATCGCCAAAGCTGGCTTTCTCGGTGCTATTTAGTTTCGCGTTTTCAAACCAACTAGGAATCTCTACTAATAATAAAGGAGAATGTGTGTGTGTCGGTCCTCTACAGGGCAGTTCGCTGGACCTAGAACTACGAAATTTGGCACAAACATACTTTGGATGGTGGGAATGTGCACCTCGGAGCCCTTTTCTTAGAAAATTTAATTAATTAAAAATTAAGAGAAATGACAGCGTTTTTTCCTTAATGACTTTGGAACATATTATAGCACAAAAATTATTTTAACACCATATAAAAGTGCAAAAAATTACCTTTTCAATTATATGAATTAAGTTGTCGTACAATTTTTTCTCTAATTTTACTAAGTTTTTAAATATATTTTTGGCATAATTTACAACAATACTTTACATTGTTGCAACGCAATTCAAACCGTTTCGATTGTTTAAACAAATATTTAATTGCGTATTTCTCTTTCATTGTTGAAAGTTGAGGTAATATCATAATGCATTTTGCTATCATATTTTATTTCATGATATTTTTTGGAATCTGCAAATCAAGCTCTGAGATATGATGTATATTGAGAAATATATCCAGTAAGCTGAATGATTATGGTTACTATGTTTTCATTCTTTTTCAGCATGTTTTAATCCAGCTAACATACCGCTGAGCATAAAATGTACTGCGCCCTTGAAAAGTTGAAATCGAATGCATATTTTGAAAGAGGAATAAGACAGTGATGATGGCGCCGACAACATGGAATTAGATGCTACATGACATAGTCAGTTATTTGATCTCATTAGGGACATTTATGTAGACAATGAACAGAACAGGTGCAAGGACACTAAAAGAAGATGGGTTAAATATCTACTACAAACTGAAGTTTAAAATTGCATCGTTAAAGGAACCATGAATATAAAATGATGCAAGATTCAATTGAAATCATATTCCCGGCGAACAAGCTGGTCGCCGAAGGCGGCTAGTTAATAATAAAATTTACTGAGTTTCATGAAAATGTTTCCCATTATCATTTTTATAAATGTCACAGTCATCATGGATGCGCAGCTTCCTCACACTTTTTCCCCCTTTATTATAAAGCTAATCTAGTATATATATAGCGTAATTTATGTAATAATACAATACAATAAACTTAAATTTAATACAATAAAAACTTGAATTAAATGCAATTAAATTTGATTAATATTAAATTAAACTTGCATTTAATACAATAAACTTAAGTGGAATCTGTTAAAAAAAGCTTCCTAGTCAACATTTCAATATTAGTGCAATGATCACATACCAAAATTCATCTATTTAGCTCAGTGCGCTTTTGAATTATCGTGTTCACACATACGAAAACACAAATAGACGATGGATTTTCTCAAAAATTTGATACAGATCTGCAGTTCTGGTAATAAAAGCCATATGTCGCGAATTTCATTGATCTAGGTGGTTGTATTTTTGAATTATCGTGTTTACAATCATACTGACGGACAGACAAACTTGCCATTGAGAAATTTCCTCCAAATTTGACATAGATAAGCAATATTAGTGTTAAGATCACGTACCGAATTTCATCCGTCTAGTCTGTTCTGCTTTTTAGTTATCGTGTTCACAGACAGACGGTAAAAACGGTAAATTGTGGATTCAATGAGTTCTGAAACCTGGAGATCGGTCAAAATCTGGTGATCGAACCTTTTGACAATTACAATACAGTAAAACCCCGGTTAACCGAAAACCAGGTTATCCGAAATGCCTCTGAAATTGCAAATCCTTACACGTTCTGTACTGTAATAAATAATCACGAAGGCGAAGGCTTTTTTTGCAACGATATCCCCACTTTTTTCTTTTAAGCCTCCCCAAGGCCAGTGATTAATTTACAAATGCTAAAATTAAAATTAACGACACCATTTACCTGTGTCTCTCAGACGCTTTGCGCCCGACGGAGAATTAACTTTAATGAAGAATATAAGTGTACCTAAAAATAGAGTTTTGATTTCTTTTACTCTCAAAATATTTCAGTATTACATATTGTAATTAGATACAAAATAGAAATATATGTTCATGGTTTAACCCAGAGGTTCCCAACTTGTGTTACCCTGGAGGTACGCGAAGGACCAGTTGGGGGTACGCGTAATTAAAGTCGGTAATGGCTGGCACAAGAAGATATAGGGGATTTAAAAAGTTGCAGAATTTTATTTCCCCAAGTTCGTGTGAAAAGTAAAAGTGAAAGTTGTGCAATCTAAAGCCTGCGCTTAAAATTTAATAAAAAAAAGATAAAGAGAGCCTGGTAAATAATTAAAACATTGCCTTCACCAGCCCCGATTATGTATGAATCATCAATATCTTCGCAAAAGCTGTAGCTTTGCGAAGCACCACTCTGTTGTATGTTTTTTTAATGTTTTTCTTCTAGTTTATACTTATTAATTAAGTTTATTAATTCGAGTAATTTGAATCTTCATCTTAACTAAACCCTTAAAACAATAGGAGGCACGGAAAAATAAAAGGACTAATAAAGGGGTACGTGAAAATAAAAGGACTAATAAAGAGGTACGCTAAAATAAAAGGACTAATAAAGGGGTACGCGACATTAAAAGGACTAATAAAGGGTACGCGAAAATAAAAAGGACTAATAAAGGGGTACGCGAAAATATAAGAATTAATAAAGGGGTACGTGAGAGAAAAATGTTTGGGAAACCCTCATTTAACCGAATAAATCGTTATCCGAAATCCCCCCCCCCTTTAGTTCGGTTAACCGGGGTTGTACAGTACTTTCTATAGTTCGGTTAATAGTAAGTGAAAAATAATATCAGAACGGAATGTTCCTTTATTGCCTTAGATTCTGAGATACAAAGTAGTACATATCCTTGAAGATTAAAATGCATATACCAGTTAGGGGAGAGTGGGGTAAAACTGGGTAGTGAGTTAAAACCGGGTACCCTTGATTCTGGCAATATTAGTTCTTCTGTCTAGCGGACAGATACTGAATTGCACTCTACTAGTCAAGAAAAAGGAACAGTCATAATGGCGCGTTGCAGCTGTTGAATTCACTGCATCTGCGAAGGTTTATTTGTTTTAAGAAGTCAACTCTCTAAGATAAGTTTGATTTTAAACTATCATTACTTTATAATCATTATAGTTATAAAAACTACTATATTTACCCAGCATATTATACGTTCTCTAAGAATTTTTTACCATACTAAACAATAAGGAATTAGTGCAATTGTTGCGAGATTCTGTTTCGTTTTTCATAACATCTGCACTCGGGGTAAAACCGGGTACTCCAAGTGGTGTAAGACCGGGACAGACAGTATTCATGATTTCTCCGATGAAGACGATGAAAATCCATCATGTTGATTGTTTATATATCTGATGTGTTTTCTAATTTAAATAAATGAGAAGGGCTAATTCAATATAAAAACTGCCTTAGCTGGGCCCACGAAAGCTGCAGTAGCGCGAAGGATGAAGACAACTGCTTTACATGTGAATTTTGTCACTAATATTCTTAAATTGTTATTTAAAATAAAAACACCTACTACTTTTCCTCTGAAAATGAGTTTTCCTAATACAATCTAAACAATATTCATAAAACTAATGACATTTCACTATAAAAGCAGACTTCTGTGCTTTAAGTTTTCTATGAAGACAGACAGACTGATTAAGTATTTATTTATGTAAGTACTTTAATCTCTTTCAAAAGCACTTTACATTTGTTCGATGGTTAAAATGTCACTATAGTGTTTGCATATCGGCTCAAAGTAAAATCTAAAAGATATTGATGACTGAAATAAACATAGCCCAGCTGCTGTAGTTGCTTATCAGTGGATGAAAGCATCTTTATACTCTGTTGTCCGTCTGCCACCAAAATCTTGAATGTTAAATACCAATTTCTTAATGGAATGGAATATGATGTTTAATGGGCCAAGAACCTGTTTCGGTTGTGCTGCGCCAAACACAAGGTTAAATGATAAAATCACGTAAGATAAATTATAGGTAAGAAAAATGAAGCGGGTCTTAAAATCTTCATAAAATGTTAATGAGAAATCAATAATTTCACAAACAGTAAAATTTCTTTTGAACTGCGACGTTCTCGAAAATGAAAACGCTCAAAATTTAAGTTGCAAACAAAGGGGTTTTTAACCCAGAAAAAAAATATTTTTATTAAGATATAGTGCATGAAGAAAGAATGTGATGTTTTCAATACAAAACAGCTTAAAAATACTAGTATCTCTATGTATTTGATTTTTAATCGGAAGTAGAAAATGTGCTCTGATAGAATATATGTCAAGCACATAGCTTCACATTGGTACTCTCGGGAAAAACAATTCTGTTTGAAATCACTCCAAAATTAGCATAATATGAGAATAAAAGCTGAATAATTACACTGAACTTATTTGCAATATAATACATTCGAAATAAAATTTAAAAATATTGAATATCTTATAATTAGAAAATCTCAAAAATACGTGATATTTTTAATAAAAAATATCATCTTAAAGTTATTTTACTGCTCAGAAATGTATAAAACAAGGTTTAACAGGTGTATAAGCGTTATAAGTATTATAATATAAAATTTCATACATATACAATTCAAAAAACTTTCTATATGTACCTAAGTTTGGAAAAAACATGTTTTGAGAAAACCTCAAAGCAAATTTTCAGACAAGCGTTTTTTTTTATATTTGCTTGAATTTTAAATTTTAATTTAATGTCGTTCGGCATTTCAAACCTATGCATATTATACATTGCCGAAATCAGCGGAAAATCCTCTATTTTTTTCGACTGAAATTGAAAAATCGATTTTTTTCAAGGTACATCTCGTCCCAGTTCCTTAACCAAAACTGAATCCTGCCTGTTGAAGAACAATAAATTCAAAGAAAATACGTCTAATGTACTAAATTCGGAATAAAAAACCCCCCAATATTTTGAAGAAAAGCAAATAAATTTGGGTGATATGGAGACTCTCAGCCACTAAGTCCTTCAGCTTTAAAGTACACTAAACGGGAAGAGTTAAAATCAGGACATTTTTAAAAAATATGATCAACAGTTTGAATTTCATTACATGAATTACACAAAGGTACTGGATTCCTAGAAAGCAAATGATAATGAGTGTGCCGTGTATGGCCAATTCGGAGTTGCTTTAATTTATACGAATAGAAAAAAATGGGCCACAAAGGAATAGAAGGCTTAATACAGTGCAGTTTATTGTTAACTTGTAGATCCCACGTCTCCTGCCATTTAGCAAAGATATAGTACCAGTGGCGAATCCAAGATTTGGGTCTGGGAGGGGAAGGGGCTGAGGTCATAAAAATTTTGTATCATCGTGACAAATGCCAAAAGCCTCATGGCTGATGTAAACAAAAACACCTTAACTTTATAGACTTTACTCACCTGACATTAAGAATCATAAAGAACACTACAATATTTCCGATAATTTAATAGAAACAGAATGAAATAATTAGCCAAAAAGAGTGTTTTCGACCGCTTGAACGTACAAATACGAGTGGAATGACAACAAAAGTGGGGATATTTTCGAGTCTGCCAAGCCAGGAAGAAATATTGCCACGTTTTTTTTTATTTATTCATTTATGTTTTGAAAAAAGGGGAATTAAGAAGAAACAGTTGTAGTGATTTTAAATAAAATCAAAATTTTTGGTTTAGCTCTGGGGGACTGCAGCTCCATAGCCTCCCCCTGGATTCGCCAGTGTATAGTACCGTTCAGATTTGCGTATGTATATAAAGATTTCACCGTACTCCAAAAAACACACAGTTGAAAGTTGATGACAGTTACCACGAGCACGTTTTTCTATTTAAACAACTTTGTGTGTTACATTAAATTCATAATTTTTAAAATTTCAAAATATATCAAAATACTTCATAGCATACAATATAGAATACACATAAAAATTTCATCAAATCACAATTATAATAGAACAAGAAAGAACAAGCAAAAGAACTCAAAACATAAAGAAGTTCAGTTTACGATTCAATTTTCCTATTATCAATTACCTTAACATTTACCATGACATTTTCCTTATATATAAAATTTAAAATAATTTCCTCGTACGTCCTTTCCAAAACAACATTACAATAATACATCAATGAATAGGGTATTTACGCAGATTTGCGTATATCTACGAAATGAACTGTACGTTCCAAAGGTCCGTTTTCTTAATCTGATAAGAGAGAATGCATTAATAAGTGTCGCAATATCACTTGTTATCATCTAGTAGATCTTCTATCTACGTAGAATTCGCAAATACAGTAAACTACGAAATATTCGGCCTAATATGGCGGAAGGACAGGCCAGATAAAAAATGTCGAATAAGCGGAATTCTATAAGTGACCACTTTCTACTCCACCATCAAAGACATCCTTTTTATACCAAAACCCGCTCTTATTCATACTTTCTGATATCTTAAGACATTCATCGTTAGGGACGAGATATCTCGTACTTCAGGCACCTGCACTGCGCACTAGAATTTGACTTGCATAACAAATTCATTAAGTTAACCATGTTAATAGATGTCTGCAGAATACATTCACCTCTTTCTTTTTTGGTTTATACTTTTTCTCTATTTTAGAACTTGCATCTAATTCGCCCATAGCGATGAATGTGTTAATACAGGTCGATACTTTATAAATATTTTTTCATGCATGATAAGTTTTAAAGATACAGATAAAGGAAATCCATTAATAATAATATTCTGCACATTTTTATAAATTTTATAATTCTATTGGTTTCCCGCAAATAGAATTCTATAATTCTATTTGGGGAAACATACATCATGTGCACTGTACAGCAGTGGATGCTCGAGTATTGTAGCCATACGGATGCTGTTAACCTGTTCTATCATGCGTAGTGATGCCTTTCGGTATAACTTAAATTTTGCCTTTTCTAATTAATTTTGAATAATTTAATTATTAGACAATAAAAATAATAATACTATTTCTGACTTGATGTAAGTATGTTGTAACAAAGTAACTATAACTAAGAAATTACTAATTTTTTATAATTTTAATTCAAAATTAAACTTCAGAATAAATATTTCGATTATTTTTCTTGCCTTCCTTAGTCTCGTTATAAAGATTTATTCAACTGCAATTGAACAATGAAAAAATAAATCATGAAACTGTAGAGTTAAAATCAATACACGCGTGTTACTAGGTAAACGATTTAATAATATTGCCTTCCTTGTTTGACTTAGATAATCGTTTGAGTTCTAGTGCTCATGGGTTTTGTCATATTGAAATGACAAAGTTCTTTTGTTTTTCACTAAGATACAAATTTTTTAACAGATTCAAATTTCAACAATTTCTAATTTTTATGTTTAATTATTTTCTGTGTTTAATTTAAAAACTTCCATTTCAAATATAGTTTGAAATTTTGCAAACCATAGCATGAGAGCGAAAACAGATTCACAGCTGCTATTCCTCCCCTCTTCATGCACGTGTTTGAACCCAATTATTGAATCCACACATCTGAGTTTGAAGGTCCACCGACTCCTTTCGGAAAGTTACCAAAAGAACCCGAAGTCTCTGGTTGCCTTTCCGGAGCGGAAGTGAGTGCACTCTTTGCTGACTTCTGACCTGTTTTTTGAGAATCGAACCTCCTTAGGACTGCGGTTTCTCTTTGTCAGGCGGAAACGCTTGTCCAATATTTTCTTGACCACTTGACATGATACGCTCCTATTTCCGCTCCATGATGACAGTTTGATACAATAACTTCTTAAAGTTGAGCCCTTTCCCAATTAAAGGGAAATTCTTGGATTGGCTGGAGATAACGCAGAGCCTCACTCCAGTTGGTCAAATTGTCAGCGATAAAGTCAGGCTCTTGCCACTCAAAACAAAATACTTGTGGTTTGGCCAATTTTGCTTCTCTTGGCACGTAAAAGTTAATTCCCCCAGTGCCTTTCTCGATATTCAAATTTGGCATTGTTGGCGAGGGCTTGGCGACTCCCCGGGCTTTTCAGAATTGTCAGTGTTTGCGTGTGAAGGGATATTTTTTTGAGAAAAGGAGAAAGATGGATTTTTAAAAAGGAAGATTCTTACCTTTTGGAAAAGAAAGTTTTTGGCTTTCTTCTTGGAGAAAATAAAACAGCAAGGAATGACATTGCTGACAAAGGACTACGCAGAAACGAATTTTAGTCGTGACACAGGTGGTGCAGGCCGTTGCGTCGGTTTTATGTACGGCAGGAGTGTTAGGCCTAAGATGAACTAATCATTTTTTTCGAGATGAGGCACCACTAGTCAGCAGTCTACTCCTAAAATGATTCCCACCACCGCCCAGAGCCAGGACCTTGGAAACTGAATAGTTCCTAGTTAACATGTTTCCGGGCACTGAGGATTCCATCCGGAGCGAAAAATAGCCTTCTAGAAATTCCCTCAGCCTTCCAACTGCTGATACTGCTTGTTAGTCGAGCGTAGCGCACCTTAAGATGTCCAGTTACCCACCTGAAGATGTTCAGATGCTTAGAACACCTGTTGAATCGCCAGTTACCTACCTGAAGATGTTCAGATGTTTAGAACGCCTGTTGGATCGCCAGTTACCCACCTGAAGATGTCCAGATGCCAGAGACTCCCTGATGTTTCCAGCCGCACATTGAAAGATTCCAATTAAGCGATGTCAGATAACCAGAGCCAGATGAATCCCGTAGGAGGTCGCCATGACAATAACAACAAAGATAAAATCTAGTTCTTTTCATTACATTAAAATCAATTTATAAAAAACATAATTTGAAATAGGATAAGGTTAAATAAATTAGGTAAATCTACAGCTGCTGAAATTGGCTTTCGCTCAAATATTTCCTGGAATGGACTGTTTGGTTGTTAACTTATTTAAATCTTTCTTATTTTGAAAAGTATCAGTGCTTGTTCAAATTTATATATATTTCTAAACTAAGTGACATCTCCATTTAAATGAAGTTTCATTTACAAATTAAAAATAGTAATTCTAGATGTTTTTGAGTGTTTATATTATATGAACTGTCATTCATATTTAAATTATGAGAGCAACAGATATTTAACTCAGAGTGTTTTAGTTATTACTGATTAAACTGCCCATCTCAAATACTAGATCAACTCAGATGCAAGTAATTTAATGATATGAGTACCTACTGACATTATATTTTGGAAAATTCATACAATGGGTTGTCATATTTTAAGTAAAATTATATTTTGTGCAGATCTGACATGAAAGCATGTGCTTTGTTTTGTATAAGTAAATACATACGTGTGGACGGGCCCTCTCCAGATTTGAAAAGTGTTTTGAATATGTTTAGTTAACCAACAATAGATTATAATTAGATCTTTAATAAATTGTTATGTTTATTCAGATATGCTTCTGTCATCATTTATCTCACACACACTGACTTCTAGAGAGTTATCCCGATCTGAAATTCTTTTAAATTTATATTTTAGAACCTGGATGTTTCTTTTCTTCTAGTTCAAAGCAAAACAATGCAATCTCTTTTGGCCATTGGCTTAGAACGTTTAAATTAATCATGGTGTGGTGATCGGTTACTCCTAAATTCTAACCTTTTGCTTTATGATTCAAGTGTATTTACTATTGTAGTATCTAAATTTAAAATTCATAATAGGCATATTGTTTTATATTGTGATTTAAATCTAAAACTCTGGGTAACAGACCCATCAACCAACATTCCATATTTTGGAGTACAACATTACAGTTTTTCCTGAATCTGAGTATAAAACGGGACCTTGTTTAAATAGTGGCTAAATTTTTAACCAAACGATTTAGATAATCTCTAGCGCATGATACAGTATCCAAACGGATTTGGCGCTTGAATACTTAGATCGGAGGGTTACCGGAAAACAGAAGTGGATCCTGGGTACGGAAGTGGATTCTGTGAACACAAAATAAACAAAACACAAAATTCGTTCTTAATTTATTATAATAGTGTATAATCTGAAGAAAAAGGTAAGTGAATTTCTTTTTGTTGTTGTGGTCCAAAATTTGCTCAGGTAGGACCCCAAACAGTTGTTGAATTGGAGTATTTAAATCAATGAAGCTATTATCTAGAACTTGAGGAATAGCTTAGAAAATTGTTATCACCAGTAGTCATCATAAAATGGCAGTAGAATAAGCCAAAGCAAAAAATAAATAAATAAAAAACATCGAATGTCGGTTCAAAAAGACCAGAAACAAAGGCAGTGATTTTTTAAAATCGCATGTGAGGAAACAAAGGAAGAAAAAGAAATGACACAGTGCATAAAATGTCATATTTGGGTTCATATATTGTGTGCTGGTGTGAATTTGAAAATTAAAAAAAATATTTTTGCTTTAACTGTGCTTTAAAAAATTGGTGGTTCAATTTGGAAACCAGTTTCCTTAATTGTACCGATAACCCAATATCTTATGCCATTTCTTTCTACTTTAAAATGTATTTCGTAAAAAAATTAATTGCATTATTTTGAAGATAAACGAGCAACAAAAAATTTCTACTTCTTACTTTTTTATCAAAATAATTTCTCTATCACAGAACATTAAATTAAGTCCAGGAGGTCCAAATTCGGCAACCTTCAATTATATTGAAGAGAATCGAGTGTGCCTTTAGACCATTTACCCTTGAGAGAACGACAGACATAATTCTAAAAATGTAGTTTTCAGATCGAAAAATGTCTACAACATAAACTTAAACCGGAAATCGAATTTTTGACGATTGCAATACTTTCTCCTTGTATTCGTATATAAGAAAGCAAAAGAAGGACGTCACAGCAAAACATGAGACAAGCTGTAAAATAATTTGCAGTTCCACATTTGTTCCCCACATAATTGTGACGTCACGTGAATTGATTCCATTCGCAGAATCGTTTGAAAGACGTCTTCCAGAAAACTATTCTGCGACACAGTTATCATCCTCTGAGAAACGAAAAGCAAAATAAGAACTTGAAACAATTGCTTCTGCTTTAGATCCTTACTCACCTCAAGTTTGATATATACGTAAAATAGCTTTCCAACAAAACTTGTTTTGGCTAGTGAGTTCCAAATTGCCATTTCCTAAGTGGGCTTAAGAAGGAAGAACGCACTGCTCGCGAAGAAATCCAATTGATTATTTCTAGAGAGAAATCAGTTTAGAAGCTAACAAGCAGAAAGATCCAAAACTTCTTGACATCATTTCTCGAGATTTTTTTTTCTTTTGTATTGAACTCCAAGAATAAAGCAAGTACCTACATTATAGACTCGATCATCCGGGTCTCCCTAAACCGAGGTCTCTGTTAAATGAATCGGCGTCAGAAAATTAATTTTCATTTTTTAATAAAGACAATTTTTCAGGAAAAGGTGTCAAAGTTGGCACTGGAGCCGACTTTCACGATGCGAATTAGTGTGAAAGGTTGCTATTGTGAGGTGATCTTTATAATTCAAGTTTAGTTTAGTAATATTAACGTCCTGTTTTGAAGCAACACGAGGGCTATTTTGGGACTTTATAATTCAATTTATTCTCCTTATAAGAAGTGATTGATAATCCAAGAATTATTTAGAGAAAAAAAAATAAAAACTCAGTTCCATTCTTAAGCACTTATATAGTGACGTGAGGAAATACCATGCACTTTCATGAAAAAATGGCACTGTAAGCGCATCGAAAAGTTTCGCGTTGTTGAGCGGGGGATATTCTTTTGAGAATAATCAAAACGGTTTCAAACAATGCATGCAAGAAGTTTGATACCTAATAAAACAGCCTGTTAAAATATTATTATGCAGTAGTACATTCGGACTTGTTTTTATAATTTCAAATAAACAATTTGGAGAACCTTGTCGAAAGAAAAGAAATTGTGATTTAAAATTTAGTCTCTGTTAACCGACTTTTCAATTATCCGACGTGAATACGGTCCCAATCAGCTTGGATAATGAGGTTCTACTCTATCGACAATTTAGCTTCGAATTCTTCTGATTTAGATTCTTTTTAACTTAAAGAACAAAAGAGATTATGAAGCTACAAAAAACGTTGCGTTTTTCTTATGTGTGACTAATTCCTGTTATTTTCAGACCCTTTTTTAACTATGATGTACGCAAGAACGTTCTTTAAAAAAATTTCTACAAATATGATGCTATGTATTGAAGATAAGTTTGCATTTTTCATTTATTTGAAACCATCTGTGATATTATGTATCTTCGCTTAACAAGCAACACCATCTATCTAATTTTTTTCAAATTTTACAAGAGAAAGAAAGACCTGAATGTCTCCGTAACCAATAACAAATATAGAGGATTTTTTTCATATCCAGTTCGAACATGAGACCGTATATGATATACCAATAAAAAAAAATCGGAAATATTCTTTATTAGTTTCTGAAAATTCGTTTCTTCTTCCTCTTGTAAAAATTGGAAAAGCGAGATAGGTGATGTTGCTGGTTAAGCGACGATATTTAAAATTTAAAAAAAGTATTCCTTAACAGAAGAAAGTTAAATTGCACGTCTAGAACCTGATAACGTAATTAAGTCACATGAATTCTATCTTATGTCAGATTTTATTCCATGATTTTTTATTATTTATCCTGATTTCTAATCTAATAATCTTTGGCGATCAGCCCGAGATTATTAGATTAGAAAATGGAAATTAGAACCTAACAATGGTTGCTGCTCAATTAAAATTCGATCAAAATAAATGTTTATTCTTGAAGAAACAACTTTAAGAAAGAGAGAAATTTGATGATCAGATAGAAGTTAGCGATTGTGTCCTCCTTTCGACTTTCTTGCATATGTACGCAATATGCCGGTTTTGTGCACGCAATTCGAATATACATATGGGACCCCTTCCCGTTTTCCAATTGGGTTCATAATTTGATGCATATCGTCAATTTTGGTGTCAAGTGCACAAACCAAAATACATTTTTCTAACTTGATGCATTTTTGAATCATGGAGTTCAGATATAAACAGGCAGAAATCTCTACTAATATTAAAGGATAATGTGTGTGTGTCCGTGTGAATGTGTGTTGACGCTCTGCAGGGCACACCGATCGAGCTAGTGCTACGAAATTTGGTACAAAACATACTTTGAAGGGTGGGAATGTGCACCATGGAGCCCTTTTTTGAAATTCTAATTAGAATTTTAATTAATGAAAAATTAACCGTAATTTCGGTGTTTATTCTTAATAACTTTCGAAAATATTGAAGCACAAAAATTATTTTCACACCACCTAAAAGTGCAAAAAATTGCCTTTCAATGATATCAATTAAGTTGTACGATTTTTCTCTAATTTTAATAACCTTTTAAAAAGTCTTTGGCATAATTTGCAACAATACTTTTCATTGTGGCAACGCAATTCAAACAGTTTCCATTGTATAAAAAATATTTATTTTCGTGCTTCTCTCCCATTGTTGAAAGCTAAGGTAATATTTGTTTTTAATGTTTAATTATATGTTTTAATCAGCATATTTTCATTCAGCTAACATGCTGCAGGAAGTAAAATGCGCCGCGCCATTTTAAAGTTAAAATCAAATGAATATTTTCAAGAGGAATATGGGAGTGAAGATGACGCCATTGTATGATACATGATACATACAGTTAATGGCAGACAACGAACAGAATAGGTGGAAGGCTACTGAAAGAACATGAGTTAAATGTCTATCACGATTTGGAATTTAAAATTACTTTGTTAAGGGAGCCATGAATATCAAATTATACACAAGAGGTTCAATTGAAATTATATTCTTGGCGAACAAGCTGGTCGCCGAAGGCGGCTAGTAAACAAATAAATAATAATAATAATAACAGACCGTCTAACCGTTGATGAATTCGGTACAAAATTAGACACAAATCTACAATTTCTGTATACAGATCTTGTATTGAAATGCAGCCATCTAGCTTTCTCGGTTTTTGAGTTAAAGAGTTGAAATATGCTCGGATAGAGAGATCGAAAAACAATCAATCCGTTGACAGATTTTGTCAAAAATCTTATACAGATCTACAATTCCAATAATAAGACTATATGCCAGATGTCAACGATCTTGTTTTATGTTAGATATCTTGTTCACGTAGACAGGGATGGGTAAACTTGGATATTCATCGAAATGTCGAGATCAAATTTTTGACGATTACAATATTTTCTAATTGTATACTTCATATACGAGAAAGTAAAAGCTGTATCTTACTCGTGTCAAGATATATTTTTTCGCAGTGTACCGTATTTCGGTTACAAAAAGAGGCACAAATGATGGCGCAGGTTCCCTGGATTGAAATAATTGAATCTGAAGACAATTTCACAACACAAGTTCAACAGTCAACAGCACACACAACAGTTAAAAATTCAACTGTATGAAGAAATACACTTACATAAATCAACCGCAGTTGCGCACGAACTGTAAGAAAGATCACAAAACTCACCAGGCTTCACCGCATTGGATAGCTCGACCAACTCTTAACACTGAACTTTCAGAGCAGCTGTGTGCCGTTTAGTCTGGCTAGATGAAGGATCGAACTTTCTCGAAGATTCGCCGTTTCTCGAGAACCAAGCTTCGCCGACCCTCGAACCTTCGCGATTCCTAAAGCATTTGGAGCCATAGTCATAGTCACGTGACGACGGGACGCCGAAGACAGCTGATCGGAGTTCGAATAGAATGCATTGCAAGCTAAAATAGCAATTTTTTCAGAAATAATGACAAATAGCCATAATCAGTTATTCAATTAATGTGAAATATATTGGAACACAAATATATTTAAAAAAACATCCAGAGATAAAGATTATGTATTGAGAGTTACAAATATAAAAGAAAGCTTCGTCACACGAAGCACATCGTATTTCTGTAGGGATGAAGATCGCAACAAACAGTCCTAAATCGACGACACTAGAGAAATAATTTATAGCAATGAAATTTTCTACCTGATACTTCGTTAAAAGATTGAAGGAAAAAAAATGAATAAAATTTCAGTCCACAACAAATTGAGTTAATAAAAGAGAGCCTGCGATTGTTATGTATTAAAACTAATATTCTATTATTTTTATCCAAAAAACCTGCTTTTATAGACAATAATCATAAAATAAAAAAAAACTGTCAGAAATATATACTATTAAGGAAAAATTTTAATTTTCTATAAAACAGTATACATTATAAGCGAATTTTACATTTTACATAAAAAGTATCTATACCAAGTGCTACAAAAAAGCATATAATCAACAAAGAAGAAATCAATTTTTAAAAAAAGCAAAAGAAACTATTTCCATACAAAGCAAAAATTCACTTATTTCGAGTTGTGACAATACACAAGAATGCATCGTTGCACGAACCCACTGTCTTATTTCTGTAGGGATCAAGATTACAAAAAATCGTCCTTAATCGACTATGATAGATAAATCAGTTTTATCAATAAAATTTTCTGACGAAATACTTCGCTAAAAATTTAAATTGATATTTCAGTCATCAATTTACATGCCGATTATATATAGTAAAGAACAAGCGTTCACTTTGTTTATCCCGCCACAGCTGTTTTTCTATACTCTCGAATCCAAACTGTGCATAAGGTCCATTGACCGAGCGAAGCGAGGTCCTGTTTCATTTGAGACATTTCATCCGTTTGTCTGTAAATTTGTTTATTACGCAGTCGCGACCAAACGCTTTGTTCAGTTTTCTTCGAATTTCGCATAATAGTAACTTGAAATCACTAAAAGCGATAGCTGAGCTGGCACTTCCCTCTCCAAACCATACATAGGGCGTTTAACCCGCTATGTATGATTTAATGTGCAACAGGCCCGATACACGACGGATCTCCAGTGGAATCGGGTTTCGAGTCTGGGGCCCTTCAGTTCCGAGGCCAGCACCTTGCCACTAGGCCACCGCGACCTACTAGACTTCCCGAGTTACCTGGCACAGTCCCGATGTCGACTCTTTGTCTTTCTTTAAAAAAAATCTAGGATTGGAAAAATGTCCTGTCTTCCTGAATTGTCCCATTTAATTCTTACTAGTAGATACAGTAAGACCCCGGTTAACCGAAAACCAGGTTATCGAAAATGCCTCTGAAATTGCAAACCAAAAATGTTGAACGATATTTTTGCGACGTTGTTCAGTATTCTGAATGGTGAATGATATTTCTTGAAAAAATCGTAGCAGTATTACAGATCAGCTTGTGCCACGGAATAATTTTTTCGCTCTAGAGTCATATTTGGTTTTCAAAAGTGGCATAAACTCACTAATGTTTCATCTCCTCGGCGACCCCTAAGACTGGCGCCCGAGGCATCTATACCCCTGACCCCTTGGTCACTACGCCACTGAATCTGTCCAGTGGTTGTGGGCTGGGGAACTATCTGAAGGTTTTCCCCCATAGGAGAATGTACAGTGGAGAAGAATTCTTTCGATTTCTCTCGAAAATGGAGATTGATGGGGGGCAGGCGACCCTTGATGACGTATGTTGACGTCATATGCTTCCATATGAAATAAAAATTATCGAAATTGGTCCAGTGGTTGGAGTTGGGGTATTTGCCTTCCAGTTTTGCCAATCATTTTAAATATATGGATGGGAACTGTCTTTCAATTCATCACAACTGTTGTACAAAGGATTGGAGGTTAGGTTGAATTTATGCACGAGGTCTGCAAGAAGCATAGTGTATATCAACATTAAACTGGCGATATGCATTTGGCGTGGATCACGTGTGCCCGAATTGATTCCATTACACTGAAAATTATACGTGACGTTGTGCCGTGTTTGTTCTCTATTGCTCAACAATGCAGTTTCTGAGAAATGTAAGTTACAAAATTTCCGTTTGTTTTGTTAAAATTATCCATTGAATAAAGATAAAACAAATTATGTATAGGAAAATAGATAACTCTAAAACTTGAGAAAAATAAAACTAGATAATGGCCGTAAACAGTTCAAATGTTCCCCACGTGCACTTTCGCAGGAAAGAGATAATGACAGATCTCCATGAAGATAAGCCGGAAAAAGTCGTTTGGTGACTGATGAGCAGATAATGGCCATTCAGTGAAATTGCACACTTGGAAACTGGTTGATTCATAAAGTAACTTTAAATTTTCCTTAGTTGTCAAAAGAATATAAGAAAGGTTAATTTTCGTGCATGCTTGCTTGAATCTGAATATGTGATATGTGCAGATTGACATAAATTGTTATGGACATATTATAGCTATAAAATTTTGAATTCTTTTAGAAAGTAGCTATAAAAATAATTCAAACTGAGAAAATATTATTTCTGCATCTTATATCGCCAGGAAGGTTCTTAAGTTGCCGGTTTCCTTCGTTATTTAATTAATGAATTTAAAACTTTCATAGTAATAAAAATATATAAAAAACCTAAATATTTATATTTTATTAATAATAAGATTTTACTTTTATTTTAAGTGAGCCAGTACGTAATTGCAGACGATTTATTTACTTGTAAGCAAAGTAAATCTTTGCAAACGATTTATCCAAATCCTTACATCATCTATATATTTAAAATAATTGGCAAAACAAGAATGCCAGTCCCCCAACCCCAATCACTGGACCGATTTCGATCATTTTTATTTCATATGGAAGCTTATGGAGTTGAAATATGTCATCAATGGTCACCTGCCGCCCTCCACCTTCCATTTTCGAGAGAAGTCGAAAAAATACTTCTCCACTGTAATTCTCTAAGGAAACACTATGAGGCAGCCTCAACCACAGGACTGATTTCAACAATTTTTTTTTATCTCATATGAAATCTTATGACCTCTAGATATGCCATTAATGGTCGCCCGCTACCCTCCATTTTTGAGATATATCGCAAAAAAAAGTTGTCAGCCTCTACAACCGGCAATTCACCAATTTATTTCTCCAAATTACACGCATAGCTACAGGCTGTTTATATTACGGGTGAACAGCCGGTCGCCAAAGGCGCCGAGTGTGAGTTAATTACAGCATTGCAATTATTGCAGCATTATTTTTTTAGTTGCTTATATCACGTAAATTGATAACATAATCGAAAAAGGATTTATTTATTTCTTGTATCATGTATGTTGACTGCATCATTGAAAATGCATAGAGCATAAAGATAATGAAATAAATTAAATTAGGAATTAAAAGAAATTTAAATAAATTTAAAACACAACAAAATTTAAACAATGTTCAAGTAGCGTGTAATATGACGCTGCATACAACAAACAAAGGAAGCCAATATAATTCAAAGAAAATAAAATAAAAACAAAAATACTCTGAGAGAATCGAATTAAATAAACAAGAGATCCATTCTAGTCCACTTTTTCAAGGGCTATAGACTAAATTCGAAATGGATTCAAAATAATTGGGAAATTTTTATGTAAGAGGCTTGCTTTACGCCAAACTAAAGCCTATCATAGCCCAAAAATTCCAAAACCAAGACGAATAAGATAAATAAACAACCAAAGAATTTTTAAAAAGAATAAAAAACATAATATCGCTAACAAAATTGATTTAAAAATCGTTAGCCATCTGGCAGAAACTGCCTTCATAAAAATATCAATAAAAGAATGAAAATTCAAACCTACTCCAATTCTTGCAGAGAATTAAAATGTCTGTACTTTAATCTTATATACTTAATGTAATACTTGAAAATGTATATATATATATTCGGTATGTTTATTTTCATTACTGAGAATTACTCGAGTGTCTGTTCGAGAAGTATTCAGGGCAGTCGTATTTTTTGCATCGTTTGAAGAACAAGGAAATTTAACTTCATTTGTATTTTTCACAAAGGTTTTTCGAATGTCAGAAGCGGGAAGAAAGCAAGATAATTATTTCTTTTATTGAATAATGTGCCCTTTTTATTGAGAATTTGAAAAGAATATTTGCATTAGACAGCTAAAGAACTGCAGGAAGATGCTTCATTCCTAAATTGCCAATTCCTGAATTAAAAAGAAGAAAAAAAAATTGGGCTCAAAAGTTGAAGGAAAAATGATGTTCTTGGAGTTATATAGGAACTTGATGAGTAGAAAGAGAACGCCAGGCCCTAAAAAGAACACCAGGAAAGAAAAGAAAGAGAACATCGAGCTGAAAGACATCAAAGAGAACGTGAAACTATTTAAGAGCATGGATTAGAACTGAAACGACCATCGATAGCAGCTTTAACTTCACTTGTATGAGACAAAAGCCGAATTAACAGTATTTCATTTTGTGCATTTTTACAAGAAAATTCTAATTCTAATAAAATTCTTCTTATCATAAGGAATGCGTGCGTAAGGAATAACGTCATACACAATGACCTGATATGATGAATTGACCTGAATGACAGCAAATATTTATTTTAATTTATTATAGCCCATTAAAAACTGAAATTCAGTGTAATTAATTTGTTCAATACAAAAATGTGTTTAAGGATAATAGCAAATTTTGTATAGCCAACATATGAAAAATCGGATATAAGAAACCCTCATTTATAGTGAACTTCTGTTGAGGGTTCAGTTCTTTTTAACGGCGTTTGAATGTATACTTCAGGTTTGGAAGAACTTTTTTTATCTTTACTGAAAAACTTGGATACACCTGACAAAAATGGAACTCTGAAGTGCTAATTAAATAACACGATTATTATATCACTACTCGTGTAGAGAGTCCAGTAGATAAGCACAATTCATTGTAGATTAAACCGAAAGTTCATTGATAACAGCGCTACATATTCTTTGCACGTTTTAGATTCTCTGTTATAATCACTTTTTTACGAAGATATCTGGAGCATTAAGAAAAAGTGAAGGAAAGATAATAATTACATATCACCAAAAGCTATGCTAGTAGTTCATTGAACATTGGACCTCGTGTCAAAAAAAAAATGATCCTCATTGCACTCTTTAAAGGTTTAGCCATTTTTTTCCGAATGCGAATTATTTACACAAATCTATGCTTAAGTAGTAACAAACTGCTCAGTATTAACAAAATTACAATTAAATGACTGCTCTTTTATCAGTTTTAACCCTTTTAGTGCCGAACGACGGTATATGCCCTTGTGAAAAGTGACAACGACGATTTATCATAGCGTATACGATGGAGCCTTACTATTCCCATCGCGAGAGAACTTTATCTCAAAATAAATTTATGAAAACGTTATAAATGGTTTTATTAATTTCTTCGATTTATTAATAATATTCGACTAATATTATATATTCATATTAATAATATTCTATTCATATTATATATTCATATTAATAATATTCTATTCATATTATATATATTCATATTGATAATATTCGATTAATATTATAAGTTCATATTCGATTTTTCTGTTTTTCATAATGTTTTATATTCATGTTATTCGTATGATTTTCAACAAATATTGAAATACAGTTGGTATTAATTTATTCTCCCTTTATTTCGTAATATGCTCCTTTTTGAATTTTGTAAACATCATTCTTATTTTGTTTCTTATGAGCTTTTCCCCAAGCCTTAGCAAATTCGTCAAATTGGTCCGGCATTCTTCGCGTAGGTACGATAGTTTCGGTTGGCACCAAAAGGGTAACAAAATTACAATTATATATCATTTACTATTATCGTTATATCTGGAGGCCTTATGAACAGAATTTCAAGATGATAACAAAGAAAAAATGAAGATTGTTGTGATAAATACGCAGGAAAACGTTAAATAAATAACAGACAATCTTCAATATTTTATAGCATGAATCGTTTGGCTAAAATCATTGGAAAAACTTACAAAACTGAAAATTTCATGAAACGGAATCATTCAAACGGTCACCACAATGAAACGGAATCAAAAACTAAAAATCCTTGCGCGAATGTCTTAACAAATTCTTAAAAGTATATCCATGGAAAATTCGAAGAAGATCACAAAACGCGTTTGATCGTGATTATAATAACAAACAAACTGACAGACAGACGAAATGCCGAATAGTCGAGTTAAAACAGAATCTTTCTTTTCTGGGTCAATAAAACTACGTTTCTCTTTAAACGTGAGTGTTCGAGCCTCGACTGTCTTCTGTGCTGCCATATGATAATATTAGTTGTGAATTAAGGTATGTGCCTACCCTAAAATCGCCGTTTTTACGAAAATTTTCGAACTTTTTTCATTATTTTACATTAAAGTCCATGCATTTAGTATTCCAAAAATGGTGTACTTTAGTTTCTTCAATAGTTAGAATGTACAATTTACTTTTTAAATATTATTTATTTATTTATTATTGTTTTGGACGTATCTGGCAATTGTTTTTTCTACTTAATTATGTTCTATCGAATATTTTACATAAAGAAAATTTCGTTCAATTTCAAACACTGTTATTAGGTACTACACTCATGTCCATAAATTAAGTATAATGAAGTTCAGGCAAAGAAAGAGACAGAAGCAAAACAAATTTGACTTATTTGTAAAGTCTTTTTATTAAACCAAAGGTAAAGAGCAAAACAGATGCTATATGTTTGACATAATTAATAAAAATTGCGATTTTTACTCCCTGGAGCAAATTTCAAAAAAGAACCTATTTACAGAAAACAGTATAACATGGTTAGTATGATGGTTAATACGGAGTATGTCTCCCGGACGATGCAATACAGGCCTTACAACGCCTAGGCATGCTGAGTATCAAATTATCAATCTGATCTTGGGGAATATTTCACCACTCATCAAGCAATGCCCTCCGAAGTTCCGGTAGACAGGTGGGAGGGGGTTGACGGGCTGCAATTCGTCGGCCAAGCATATCCCACACATGCTCTATTGGGTTCAAGACCGGTGAGTATGCTGGCCAATCCATATGGGTGCTATCCTCCGATTGAAGGCATTCGTCTACAATGTTTGCACGGTGAGGACGGGCGTTGTCATCCATAAACAGAAATTCAGCACCCATGGCGCCCCGAAACAAACGTACATGTTGTTCCAGAATGATATCCCGACAGATGTGGCCTGTCATCGTTACACTCTGAGCATGCAGGTCAGTTCTGGAACTAAGAATAATTCCTCCCCAAACGAGCCATCCTGCACCACCGTGACGGTGTCGTTAAATGGTGTTCTCTTGGCGGTAACTGGTACCTGGCGCTCTCCATATGAAAGTCCGGCGAGAATCAGACTGCAAACTAAACCTGGACTCGTCGGAAAACATCACACAAGACCACTGTTGCGGTGTCCACAATGCATGCTCTCTACTCCAGGCTAATCGCAGGCGACAGTGAGTTGCGGTAAGTGGAACACATCTGACAGGCCTACGAGCATATAGATCAATGTGCCCTAAGCGTCTGTACACGGTCTGCCTTGAAACTGTCGTACCGGTAGCTGAAGAGAGCTGACGAGACAGGTCTGATGCTGTGCTCCGACTGTTTCTTTTGGCAGTAACTGCCAAATACCGGTCCTCATTCGGCGTTGTAACTCGGGGGCGACCTGTGCTGTAACATCTACTCACATTACCATCACCTTGGAATCGTTGCCAAAGCCTGGAGATGACACTCTGGGCGATTCCAAGTTCCTCGGATACTTCCAGCTGGGTACGTCCACATTCCAGTCGTCCGATAATTCTACCACGTAAAAAATCATCCAAATGCTTCCTTTGTGCCATAACTATTCGGTTATTGCACTGAAAGGCTTTTAAAGCGCTTGTGAACAATTTTACTTCTTTGCCACCATTCCTTATATACCCCTCTCTTACACTCTCGTCATTGTGACGTACTATCCACGCCATCTGGTGGTTTCCTGTAATTTGCATATTCTTCTTCAAGATGTGTGTGATAATTCTACAGGTGAAATTTTTATTTTAGAGTTCAATTTCTGTGTGATTCTGAATTATCCTTAATTTATGGACATGAGTGTAATATAGCAGTTTTTTTATTCAGCTCCGGCGATGTAGGGCTGATACCTGTTTCTAATTATCTTAATATAAAACTTAAACCGGAAATGATAAAAGACACTACATAGAAATTGATGTTGAGAGAATTAATAAATCAAGGCAACAAGCAGGACCAAAAATAAAATTACCAAGAAAAATATTAAAAGCTAGATTAAAATCAAAATCAATTAAAAATGAAGTCAAGGAAGGCTTGACTTACAAATACGGTGGATTTTAAGGTGTTATGTAAATAATTTTTTTGTTGAACTTTAAAATCTTTATTTGCGTTTTCTGGAAAACTGCTATTTTCATTTTTTTGGATTACGAAAAACCTCATTTCTTAAAAAGTTTGTAAAATGCACTAATAACACTTTACCACAGTGTTCCGTACATCGCTAGGTATGTTCTGGACCTCAAATATAGCTTGTAAGTATATAAAAATGACATTCCATAAAAATGGCATTCGAATTCATAGTTTTATACACCACTGTAACTGAAAGCACCTTTCCATTTTTTTAAAGCGCTCTGAAGGTAGGCACACACCTTAAGGTCAAATAGGATTTCGCACACGCCCGCCGTTGGGGCAGGGCAGGAGGGGTAGGGTCCTCAGGTTTCTGGCTCAGTATGGGCCCCTCAATCTTAGATTTAGCTTAGTTATATTAACGTCCGTTTTGAAGCAAAACTAGGGCTATTTTGGGACGGACCCCGTAATTTTGAACCGTGATCAGATGACGAGGTCGACGCCTGAGATCGCGCTCCTCCCCAAACTTCGCATCACACAGTGGGAGGGCGCTTGGCCCCATACGTAGGACTTAGCTTGTAGCAGGCCGAATATACGACGGATCTTCAGTGGAATCGTGTTTTGAACCTAGAAACCTCCGGTCCCGAGGTCGAGAGCTTACCATTAGCCCACCGCGGCCCTGAATACTGGGACAGGAAAAATATATCTTTCTTATTTTCAAGAGTAATTTTTTATCCATGACAAATGGGGCCCGGCATAAGTTGAACTCTATTTTTGCATTTATTTTCTCTGACTATATAACTCTTACATTCTCATTATATTGATTTAAGTTACAGAAGGTGGAAAGGAGTCAGATTACAGCTGCAACACGTGACGTGAACGGGCAACCGGAAGAAAGACGATCAATCGCTACCGTCGAAACCACAAGTTAAGCTACCTCCATCCTACGGTAGGTCAATTGAATGATAGTCGTCACGACATTAAGGACCGGTACTCACATGTGATTTGTGTCGTACAAGTCAATTGCGGTAAAAATGTCGGAGAAGCAATAAACAACTTAGTTTAATTTAGTTTAGTTATATTAACGTCCCATTTTCTAACTGACCTCTTATTTTTAAACCTGGGTTAGGTAACGAGGACGACACCTGAGCTGGCACTCCCTCCTTCTCCAAACTTCCGCGCCACAAAAACGGGAGGATGTTTGGCCTCCTACGTATGATTTAGCGTGCAGCAGGCCCAATACACGACGCATCTTCAGTGGAATCTGGTTTCGAACCTGGAACCCTCTGGTTAAGAGGCCGTCATTTTACCACGAGGCCACCGCGGCCAATTAACGATTTGGAGGGCACTGATAACAAAAAGACGATCCACACGGACCTCCCTCAGAGAGAGTGTGTCGCAAAGGACTTCTCCGACAAAGTTTCCTTTCGATCCGAAAACGTGCCGGACAAGCCACTCTCTCTACGGAACGTCCCTGCGGACCGCCTTGTAGTGGCTTCCCATGTGTGTGATTTGATATTCAGATCAATGATAATCCAGTTTGTCCTTTTTAAATTTATGCACATCACACACACACATAAACACCATTACGACAAAAACATATAAAATATAAACATCACATAGCTTAGAGCTCGATTAAATCCACACCCGCCTGGGGGCAGGGTCAAAAGGTATCTGAGGGTGAATTCCTTCAGGCGCGGGGATGAAAGTTCTATTTTTCCCTTTCTAGGGATTGCTGTAGCCAAGTTGCCACACGCCTAGCTGTTCTCAATGTATTTCGAGCCGTTTATTGCTTTTTATCGCAAACGACTTGTCCGACACAAATCGCATGAATGTTCCAGGTCTAATACGGGAACTGAGGGTGGAGTTCTGACGGTCATCAACGGCCCAGGCCCCATCCCTCCTGCAGTAGGTACTTCCTGTCATCGGAATGGAAGCAACTCAATCCCACATTAACCGTTACTATGGCCACAAAGGAAGAGAGAACCCTCTTAAGAAAGAGGCTTCTCATCCACGTGCCCCCCCCCCCCCCCCGGTGGGATTCACTGCAGTCATAATTCGCAAGGGAGGGGTATGCTAATACTTTGCGCAAGGGCCCGGTTCAGCTTTCGGTGGCCCTGATTGCACCTATGCGTTGTACAATCAAATGGAATCCATAAAAATCTCTAAAAGTGTCTGAAATTGCCTTTCCTGCTATCGGTTTGATACTGTTGTTTTCTGGCAATAACTTCCGAAATTACGATCCGAATGAACGATTTTTAAATAATTTTAAAATTCAAGAAATCATCTACTGAATGATATCGTTTCGATTGAAGAATACTTGAGGTACTCTTTTTTCCCCCTCGACTTTTCTGGTATACAGTCAAATCCCGATATAAGAAACCCTCGGCTATAACGAACTTTTCAAATGGGCCCAGACGAATTCCTATGCAACTAATTTATTTTCAATGTACTGATGTATTTTATCAATTCAACCATCTTTTCAACTAGCGAATTTTATAGCTGGAGTTTTCTCCCCTCGACTTTTCTGGTATACAGTCACATCCCGATGTAAGAAACCCTCGGCTATAACGAACTTTTCAAATGGTCCCATCCGAACTCCTATGCAACTAATTCATTTTTAAATGTTTGTAACGAACTTCAAAAGCAAGGTATTCGAATTTAGAGAACCAAAATTCCCCCTTTTCCGTTCTGCACACACAGCGACAGGAATTTTTACGAAGCCCACGGCCTCAACTGGACCTGAGGTTGAGGGTCCGTTCTGCCATCTCTATCTCTCAGAATCATTTGCTCGTCTCAGTCAATGAGGGACTTTTTATCCACCAACTAGGCCACACATAATTAGTTCACCTATCATCTCATCTACCATCTACCTCAAGGGAAAACCTCATTAACAGTGATCATCCTATGATGGTCATTTTCAGTCCATGTGACAATCGGCGGGTCGACAAAGGAACGGTTATCGGCTTCCATTGTACTCCAGAGGGAATGCGCATCTGTTTCCCTTTTGTCTGACACAACTGCTAAGAGATGAGGTACCTATGTCGCAATACATTCTTTCACTTTCTTGGTTCAATTTGCTGAATATTGTTTGAGTTGTTGACATCGCGTAGATTTAAAATGTATAGGATAGTGTTAGTAAACCGAAAGCTTTTCCCATCGAGGATAAATTTAAAATTATTAAGAGAATATAGAAAACGGTGAGAGTCAATCTGCTGTTTGCAGAGAATTTTATTTTTTTAAATCCTACAGTTAGGACCTTTGAAAAAATCGTAGCGTGGTACTCTCAGCCTACGAGAAAAATCTGAACGGTACCAAGAAGTTGCGAAATGTAAGCACAATTAATTTAACTCTTTAATTTCTTAAAAACAAATATTTATTTTAATTCATTAACCCATTAATTATTGTAATTCCGTGTAATTAATTTGTTCAGCATAAAAATGTGTTTTTAAGGATTATAGCAAATCCTGTGTAGCAAATATTTGAGAAATCGGATATAGCGAACCTTCGGTTGTAGCGAACTTTTGGATCAGTCCCTTGAGGTTTTGTTATATGGCATTAGTAGTCGCAATCATTTGCGCTTTGTCTTCGTATAGTGAAGATAACCGGATAAGTGTTTTGGATCTCTTCTATTTGAATGATTAGATCCAAAACTTGTAATTATGGTGTAAGAAAAAACATACGAAAGTTTCTATTATTATTTTTTAAAATTTAATTTAATTTTTTTTAAGAATTCAAACTTTGTAATTGATTTTCTTCTAAATGCATACAAAGTATTTGCAACATTTTAATACATCTTATAAACATAAAATCTTTCATATTCTTTAATAAATTTGTACACATTTTTTTCTCGCAGTTTTTTTTTATTTTTTGACTCGCTTCTTTCGGACTGTCGAGAAATCTAAATAATACAACATTTAGAGAAAGATATCTTAACAAATATTTGGATTGTTTTTTCAGAAAATATGTTGGGGTTCCAATTCTCCATCACACAACATCATCACATTTTACATCATTGAAGTAAAATGGTTTCCAGATGAGAATCGGCCAATGGCAAATGAAAAATCCACACATATCAACTAAAGAGGTAAAATTAGAAAAATACGCTATTTTTAGAAATTTAGAATACACCACTTAAATAGCAATCTCAATCGGAACAGAGGTTTTTTTTTAATCAGTTGATTAATAGGAGCAGAGGTTTTTTGACGCGAAAACGTCTTTCCGCTCGTTACAGTGATAGTCGGTCGAACTTTCTTGTGTCGCTAATAACTACAAGACTAATAATGGGAAAAGAAGGGTTGACCCCACAATGGATAGATCATACCTGTAAGAGTTTGACGCATAGTATTTGTTTTGCCTGTGATGTCATCCTACCAGTGTAGGCGCATGCGCGTGATTGTTATGAAGTAGCTTTATGTAGCGTTATAAATAAGTGTGGCGTGGAAACATGTTTAGCTAGGAGGTTGATTCTGGTGTCATTTTAAAGAGCTTGAGAAATATTACTGGTACCCAAAGTGAGACAATAAAAATATTTTTCAGAATATAAGTAAAAATCGGTATCAAATTGAAAATTTCCAACTCCGCGTGTTTTTTGATTATAACATGCAGAGTTTTCTTCTGAACTACACGAAATTTACAGATACTTGCCAATACATCAAAGGAACATTGTATTAAAATTTGATTTCAAAAATTTGAATATTACGGGAAATATGAGCATTTGTAGTAAAAAATGTTTTACTGCGCATACGCGGGATGTAGTTCTATATGGTGCCATCAGAAGTAAATCATAAGGAAGGGGCAGTTCGGGTCCGCGCTGTAGATTTTTCGTGAAAGCGATCGGGATAAAATCATAAAACAAGTGTTTCTTATTAATATGTAATTTAATTATCAATCTCTTTAATACAATATTTACACTGAGTAGTATAATGGTTACAGAATAGATAAATCACAAGTATATCGCATATAGCAAGGATCTGTGGTAGCTTGTGATTTTTCTATTCTGTAACCATTATACTACTCTGTGTAAATATTGTATTAAAGAGATTGATAATTAAATTACATATTAATACTAAACACTTGTTTTTTTATTTTATCCCGGCGTTTTCACGAAAAATCTACTGCGGGGACTCGAACTTCACCCTTCTTATGTTTTTTAATCAACCTTAATAGGAACAAAGGCAAAATTTCCTTTAGCTAATTCCTAACCCGATAACTCAATATAACTTTATTGAGATATCGTGTTTAAATACACAGAAACTGACAAACAAATAGACGGCCAACCTTTTGGCGGATTTGGTTCAAAATTACAGTTACAGATTTATAATTCTGGCGATTAAACCATGAGCCTAAATTTCATCCTTTTAACCCATTGCGTTTTTGAGATATCGTGTTCACAGGCAGTTGGGAGGGCAGACTTCCCTTTGATGGATTTCGCCCAAAATTTAATAGAATTCAACATTTTTTCTTGTAAAAACTGCATATAAGATTTCATTTGTATAGCTTGCTCCATTTTCGAAGTATCATGTTCAGAGAGATAGACAGACATGCAGAACAGAACACCACTTCATGCCCTTGCGACTATAACCTTTTGGTTATTTAACCTTTAAAAGCCCGATTTTTTAAAAATTGATTTAAAAATGTTTTTGACTTTCATTTCTTGAATAAAACATGGGAAAAATACTTTAAAAAAATCCTTTTTTGTTTCAAGTATGGTTTATGGCTAGAAAACAGTTTGTTAACAACTGACAACACTGGGTTTTATTTCAGAAAAAATTTCCTTTATAAAATTCTATAATGTCAAACACAGATGAATTTTAATAAATAATAATACGGATAAGGAATTTCCTTCAACATTGTAGAATAAAATATGGTATTCTCAAGCGTACAAACAAAACAAAAAAGATGCAGCCTCAAGTGAAAAACATCAATTTATTTTTATTTTTTTATCAGCACTCAGGCTGCTATCTACAAGTTGTAAATTGATTTAATAAAAATTCCAGTATATATCCTATTGGCAACAACAGGCATTAGAGCTTCAGTATTATTCTCAATATTTTAGAAGACAAAATTAGGCATGTTGCATAAAGGCAACACTGGACCTTTAAGAGTTAAACAGTGTAGAGGACATAGAATGGAAGAAACATCGGAAGACGCTTCTGAGCTGTCTGGTTAACATAAAGTTATTTATTTTTTTACATAGTGTTGACAAAAGCCGTGTCCAACAGGTTGGACAGCTTGGGAAATTTAGTGCAAAATTTAACGACGCTAGTTGGTGAATGACAAAAGGTAGGTAACTACCGAATCTCGACCATGGTTACAAATAACACATATTTACTATTTTGGGTTAATATACAGGAAAGTAAGAGGAGTTTGCGGATAAATATACAGGGTGGTCATAAATTTTCGGACCCATTTCAAAAATTCATAAAAAAACTAATAATGTTACAACTACTGTTTTTTAAAATGAGAACGCATTTTAAAAAAGTATTTTTTTTTTCTTTTTCAGATAGGTAACGCGCCGTTACGCGATGGTCTAAGTTGTCGTAAGTTATTGGACATCTCCCATTTTTGAGAGCCATTATCTGTGAAAGTATTAAAGCTAGAAGAAAAATAAAAGCATGCATTTGCAATGAATTTCACGCTTTTTAATTTATTAAATAAATTGTAACTGGAAAACTTAATAGTTTTCGAGATATTTAAGAAAAACTTAAAAAGGAAACCAGAAAACAAGCATCGGCTTCTGCTGATCTGTAGCCATTGCGCATGGAAATCTTTCCCTGTAGCAAATTTAGAATGCCGTAATGGTATGCCACCTATCTGAAAAAAACTTTTTTATTTGCTCTCTCATTTAAAAAAACGCAGTTGTAATATTATTAGTTATTTTTCATTAATTTTGAAATGAGTCCAATAATTTATGACCAGCCTGTATATATACAGACAAATGCAGAATAAAGAGGAATAAAAAAAAAGTAGACAAACAGACATAATTACAAGAAAAAAAAGGTTAAGGAAGTGGAGATTCGAATTTTTTTGCGATTAGAATACATTCTGTTTGTTTACTTCGTACACGAAAAAGTTTTAGAAGAGATATTATTTAATTTATTTGAGAATTCTATAGAATGCCTGAATTTCATATCTACATGGCTGTTAGCACCACATCTGCCGTTCCCTCCGATCGACAATTACGGCAAATTCCCCACGTGCCTTCCTCTAGTTTAATCTCAGAAAACAATACGCAATAAAATGAAAATTAAATGCATGCCTTTCCTGGTAACGCGACAAAAATTTCCTAAACCCCTTTCCTTGCTTTTGTTTTCGTGGTGTTAACTTTACTGATTAACCCTAGATTAAAACACAAAGTTTATTTTAGATTAACTTCACGTTTCATTAAACTCTTTTCGGGAACTTTTCAGTTCAAGGTGAAAATAAAACGTTCAGAACGTAAACTAAGATTGTGACAGTGTTTAAAAGTGATTTCAATGTTTCTTTTCTATTTATTTAAGAGATAAGTTGACAAGTGTTGTCTTTCATTTTCAACCTGTTTTTTGAATAGGCTGTCAGTTTAATACGTTTCATATAATTATCTTGATTAATAGCCTCGTTTATCATCAAAAATGAATGAAAGAATAATCGAAAAAGTTTTTCATTTCTCGGTTCTTTCTAGTTGAGTTAACACACTGAAGACACGTGGCTCACCACTGACCAACAGTAGATCACAGGCATCAACTGACCAGATATTGGTGCTGATTGGGTGTGTTGCTACCCAATTACGATCTCCAGGTTTAACTCTTAAAGGCCCAGTGTTGCCTTTAAGCAACATAGCCAGTGTTGGCCTCTAAAATTCTTGAGAATAAGACTGAAGCTCTAATGCCTGTTGATTTCAATAGAATACATAGTGAAAATGTTATTAAATCAATTTACAACCTATAGATGGCAGCCTGAGTGCTAATAAAAAAATAAATTGATGTTTTTCACTTGAGGCTGCATCTTTTTTGCTTTGTACGCTTGAGAATACCATATTTTATTCTACAATATTGAAGGTAATTCCTTATCCGCATTATTAGTTATTAAAATTCATCTGTGTTTGGGATTATAGAATTTTATCGAGGAAATTTTATTACTGATATAAAGCCCAGTGTTGTCTGTTAGCAACAAACTGTTTTTTAAACCATAAACCATGCTTAGAATAAAATAGGATTTTTTAAAGTATTTTTTTCCATGTTTTATTCGAGAAATGGAAGACAAAAACATTTTAAATCAATTTTTTAAAAATCAGGCCTTTAAAGGTTAAATGCTGAGGTGCGTTTTATGTCAGCATAAATCTTGCGCTTATCAAACAAATTCTCAATCAAGTCTGTATGTAAAAGTTCTCTTTGCCACCGGAGGACTTTTAAGTGTATTTTGAATTTCTTTGTCTTCTTTCTCGGTTGCATTCTTGAAATGAAAGAAATTTAAATCCGCACAGCTTGGGTTCATTTCAGTTTCCCCAACACGGCATTCTATAGCCGAAAAGAGTAGACATCTGTAACGACTGTCTTTATCGCAATTCTTTACATCGTCTGTTATATTTTCTGGTCGACCAGTCCAGTAGTACCGCTTTGAAAATTTGTTGTAGAGCGGTAGTGTTACCCACTCAATTTCACGTATGCTTAAATAATACATCACGTTTTGTGTTGGGCTTCGTTGTACAAACGATAATCCATTTTGCACCTCTTCCCACTGATTTACAAGATCCAAAATATGTTATGGATTTACAGTTTTGGTATCAAGATCACGAAACAAGTTTAATTTATTTATCTTTCTTTTTTTTTAGTCATCGTGTTCACATAAACACCGACATTAACATTAACGCCACTGTATACCCCCGAGTTCGGAACCCAAAGGGTTCTCTGATAGTTGAATGGGTATACGTGGAAGGAAATGCATGCCGTGCTTCCTTAGGGAGACATGATTGACCTTACATCAGTCCTTGCTTCCGTTAAGTTGTCCTGACCCCTGTGCGATGTGTCCAAAGGAAACATAGCACAAAGGCTCTCTTGGAAGAGTGTAGTTGTACACAAACTGGCCATAAGGGGTATTTATTGGGTTTACAGGGCCAAAGGGCATAATTGAATTTTGAAATAATGAATAATGATTAGTTATGGTATGACAAACAACACATTACAATACACTTGATATGAAATTGGCATGAAAAAAAAATGATAGCTTAAACTTGGGAAGGATAATAGATAAGTAACACAAGTCTAGTTATATAAAAGGAAGAAATAAAAAACAACTGACAGTCCTCCCTTTGATGAATTGGGGCCTTAGGGACTGCCATTTGGGCATATCATTTTGGAGCACTCGAAAATGATGATGGCAATGGCGGAAAACACAAAATATAAGGTATTAGAATTTTAAAAAAAGTAGAATAATTCTGTTTCCCCAAGTTCTCAGTGTTAAAGCATTAAAATATATACCTTTTACGAACACTGAATTCTCGTCCTATACGTATATTGCTTATAAGCTTGACGCAGCTCCAGACATGATGAAATGTGATGTCTCCATTTGAACCTATTATGAAGCTCAGCTCCGCTCCACAAAAAAAGCTCGAGGATTGCATTGAAATTGTATCGCACTTGAATAGTTGATTATAAAGACTGGTAATCTTAGCTTTCATATGCTTAATATGTTTAATGTTTTATAATTGTTTGTGTAATAACTTTTATAATTTTTTTTTTTGAGATTCAAAGTTTAAATCGCGTTGTTTTTATTTTTTTCAATATTTGTCCTTTGATGTGCACATTATGTCATACAAAACTGTAAGTGGAATCTTTTCTGTAGTGTGCATTTTCTTCTGTAAATAAAGAAAAACACGAATAAATTAATGCTACATTAAATAAACTCTGCTTTCATATGTTTTGGGGTGGAACTAAAACTATGATAAAACATAAGAAAGGCGCAGTTCGGGTCGGCGCCTTAGATTTTTCATGAAAACGTCGGGATAAAATCATAAAACAAGTGTTTCGTATTAATATGTAATTTAATTATCAATCTCTTTAATACAATATTTACTCAGAGTAGTATAATGGTTACAGAATAGATAAATCACAAGCTACCACAGACCCTTGCTACATGCGATAAACTTGTGATTTATCTATTCTGTAAAAAATATACTACTCTGTGTAAATTTTGTATTAAAGAGATTGATAATTAAATTACATATTAATACGAAACACTTGTTTTATGATTTTATCCCGACGTTTTCATGAAAAATCTAAGGCGCGGACCCGAACTGCGCCTTTCTTATGCTTTTTCGGATCCAGGAAGATCTGAAACGTGAAGATTTGTCGAAATTTTAAGGTCAGAGCTT
>BGPR01001864.1:0-56939 GCA_013235015.1 Araneus ventricosus | reverse complement strand
TCTAAAATGTGGAGATTCGTCAAAATCTCGAGTTCGAATTTTTTGACGATTACAATACTTTCTTTTTGTATGCTTCGTATACTAGAAAGTAAAAAAGTAACCAGTTAAGTGTTCTACCCTCTGTTCTCTGGTTTGTTTGTATCATACGGCGTTTTGGCTTTAGATTCAACGTAGCGGTAGGATAATTGAGTATGCGTTTTGAGACTCTTCCCGTAGGCCGATTGGGTCCAAAATTTGATGCAGATATAATATTTGGTGGTCAAGACCACATACCAAATTTCATTTATCTAGTTTTTTGTGTTTCTAAGTTATCGCGTTCACTTACACACGCGATAACCGATCACAAAACGCGGGAATTCACCAAAATATCGAGGTCGAATTTTTTTGACAATTACACGATTTTCTTTTTGTATTCTTAGGATATGAGAACCTAAACATGAGAATTAAATGCCCCCTCCCCCACCCCCTCCCCCTTAAATAAAGTTGACAGTAACCCATTTTAAGTGATTTTCAAATAACATGTTGAATTGTTTTCAGCGTAACAACTTCTAAAAAATAGAAAATCTTTAAACTGAACTAATTAAACCAAGGACTTTTCCGGCAAATTTTGGCACAATATTCTCCGATTAACCTTTTCCTTACGGGCTGCTGGTACAATTATTGTTGAAATAAATCGGTACAGTTTCATTTCTTTCCAGCTGTTAAAGTAAAGGCTCTCTAATCATCCAGTAAATAGTTACCCTATGTATCGCCCCATAAGCGATGGAGATATTTCTTGCCACAATTGGAGTTCATCGGCATTCATCACTTCATTTTATGAATATTTGCTATTGTTGATTGTGTTAATTCTGTATTAACCAAGTTTATTTTGAAAATAACTGTTATAGTAGTCATTTAGAATAGATTACATAAAGAATCTGCAGTTTAGAAATTTCTCGGAACACAAGGAATTTTGACGAAAATCGCGAAGTATTTTAGTTGCAAATATCTGCGACTGTTTGTTTGCACTCTTTGCATCATCTGAAATTATCGGTAAATCTAACTGATTGATTTCTACTCTTATCTTCTTTTACATGGTCAATAAAACAAAAATATTTGTGCGATTTCGACTGCTCGTTTATTCGAGTAAGATCACTGAAAGAAATTAAAAATTAATTTACAAATTTTCAAGTACTCGAAAAGATTTAAAAAGTCTTGTATATGTATACACAGTTTATCAGGGTGTGGTATGGGAAAATTTATGTCGGCGCTTTTTTTTTTTCATTATTTTTTTCATCTCTCGAGTTAATGCTTGTAAATATACCAGATAATCAGTCAGCTTTTATTTTTTTAAATTAGATAAAAATATTATATCGATATTTTTACTTTCTCGTATGTAAAGAAAAAATATTGTAATTGTCAAGAAAAAAATCGGCCCCTATATTTTGATAAATCTCTACGTTTTAGACCGCAAAACATCACTTTTGGAATACGTCTGTCGATACGTCCATGTGGTTGGGGAACACAATAAAACGTACATAGTTAGACGAATGGGATTGGGTATGTGGACTTTGAGTATACGCTCAAATTATAGATCTCTATCAAATTTTTGACTAAATCTGTCAACTGGAAGTCTGTCCGTTCGTGTTCACGTGAACACGGTAACTCACAAACACAATTAGCTAAACAAATGAATTTTGCTATGTGGTAAGACGCTGCAATTGTAGATCAGTATCAAATTTTGGACGTACTGAAATTGGTCGAAAATTCAAACTCGATCATTTTTATTTGACGGAGCTAAACACAAAACGTGCCCTATTGAGGAGAAATATTGTTTAGCAACGGATTCCGAAACCCTCTGCGCTTTTGCGCATGCGCCGGTTGGAGTTATTTTCATCAAAATAGGGGGAAAGTGAAGAATGGAAGGGGAGATGTTTACATTTTACTTAGCGTGATCTAAGAAAGAACTCCGGAAATGCGCTCATATGTCTCATTGCCTGACACCCCTTTCCGGTGTAAAATCGTCCAAAGCTGCTAGTTTCGAAATCCGTTGCTAAACAGTACTTCGGCTGGTTTCACTTTTTGTCAATATCTTTGTAACCACCGTATTTTTAGAGGACAAACACGGAATTTCTTTTACAGCAATCTCTACTAATAATAAAGAAGAATGTGTGTCTGTGTGTGTGTTGGTCCTCTACAGGGCAGACCGCTAAACCTAAAGCCACGAAATTTGGCACGAACATTCTTTGGAAGATGGGAATGTGCACTTCGGAGCCTTTTTCGCATTTATTGTCAATGATTCGTAATTTATAAGAATATATAAGATAATCTCTTGAGCATGTAAGATTAAATACTATCGTAGTATCCTTCTCAGAATCGTAACGAAAGTAAGAAATATATTTCCCGAATCACAGTTGTAGATAAAAATACTAAACTAAGTCATTTTTGACTTTCCTGAAAACAAAGCAGTACTGGACACTTTTTTCTCTAGAATTATGAAATTTCAAAGGTATTATATAAAGATGTGTTTTAAATACATCATTCATTAGTATTCTTGATATAAATAAAAGTCATTGTGGCTATGTATGTGGGTATGTGGCCATGTTCCACATCTGCTCCTAAACCAACGGACTCTTTTCAACCAAATTTTGCACACTTATTATTCACGACAAGGGGAAGACACTTATGAACTTTTCAAAATCCAAAAGTTAATTAAACAGTCAGTTAATTAGAAATTAACTGAAACCGTTTTCCCACTGTAACTTCGGAGCAAATTATCCGAAAAAAATATTTTTATACCATCTTAAAGTTCAAAATTTTACCTTTTCAATGATACTATTTTTATTTCTGTAACTTTTTTCCTTCAATTTTTATTAATTTTTAAAATTTTACGTGCAGACGATTTTGAAATAACGCAAATTTATAGCTACTCAGTTGCTAGGAAATGGTTAGACTTTGAACTAATTTACCTTTATTTCTGAAAATTTTGCTTATATTTATAAGTATCCATAAAATAAGGCAGAATTTACATGTATCTGTCTGTCTGTCGGTCGATCGGTCGGTCACAAGAACTCCTCCTAAACGGTGAACGATAGCGACGTGAAATTTGCACACGACATTCTAGAGAACATTTCTAGGTCAACGATGCTATTTTCAACTTTCAGAGTTAATTAGTTCTTAAGATATTTAATTAAATAACGAAAATTAGCTGCTTTTAAGCTCATTGCTTAGACGTTTTTTGCCAATAACTTCTGAAATATTTATTAGACAACAATTATTTTTTTGCCATTTTAAAGAGCAGAAAATTATCTTTTAAATATTATTAATTCCGTTGGGATTGAGTGTTTTTTCTGACTATTATTCAGGTTTAAAAATATTTTTAACGCAATTTCTAACAATACTTTTTATTTTTATAGAAATAAATTCGAGCCAAATTATTGTTTCGCGCGTGGGCTTTTGCAAGTGTTAAAGTTAATATAAGAAAATATTGCTTTCTTTGATCATAAACAACAAAGGAGACTTTTCACTTCCGGTTTCCTGTTGTCGTAGCATTTACAACTTTTAATACAGTTACACAGTGATCCAATGACGTTAGTGAATTATTCTCTCGATGTTTTGTTTAATTTTCGCAAATTTTTAACTGATTCTAATGAGTGTGTGCTAAGCCTTGAAGGTTACTTAGTCCGATTCTTATCAAAGGAAGAGGAAAAAGGGAGGGGGAACAAAGATATTCTAACGGTCTATCTGTCGCGATAACGCTTCCTTAACATTGAATAGTCTTGACATGAAATTTGCACATGCCATTCTGAGGTCCGTTCTTAAATTAATTCTACTCTTTCAACCTTTCACAAAAATTACTTCTTAAGATATTTAATTAAATAACGAAAATTAAGCCAATTTTCGGCGTTTTATCTCAGTTTTTCACCAATAATTTCAGAAAAATATATTGCATGTACATTATTTACATACCATTTTAAAGAGCAGAATATCATCTTTTTAATGATTTCAAATTAAATGTTATGCATTCTTTTTCTTAATTTAATAAACATTTCAAATCTATTACATACACAATTTGTAACAATGCTTCCTGTTATTATAATTAAATTCAAACCATTGATCTTTTTATCAAATCCTTCATTCCGGTAATTTTTGTAATTGTCAAAGTTATGATAAAAATATTGTTTTCTTTGAATGCTAAGCGAAAGGCAGAAATTTTATTTAGCTTTTATTTCGTAGCATATACCTCTTTCAATATGTTTGCGCCACAACACAATGATGTTAATTACTCTCTTTCCACGATGCTTCATTTAATTTTACAAATTTTTAATGATCATAATGAGTGTTTAAAATCCTTCAAGATTGTTGAGACCACTGCCTACCGGAGGAAGAGGGCCTAAGGACAATTTTTTCCGGTGAGTGACAAAAAACACTAAAGAGAAGAGAATTGTAGTCCGGATAATGACAAAAAATAAAAGATATGAAAGAGTTTCTGCTGTTGCTGTAGCAATGATGGGGAGGGGAAAATGGAGTACGAAGGACTACGAGATTCTTGCCAGGTGGTTCAAACTAAGGAGAGAAAAAGAAGAAGGGCGTTTCACTGCTGGTCCAAAGGGTCAGTTGATTAATAAAAATCAACGAAAGACGCTTCCGCGAAAAACACTTTTAGTAAATTGAAAGTGTTATAAGTACTTGGATTTTTAAAAAATATTTTTATCCTGAGCAACGCCAGGTACAACAGCTAGTTATATGTAAATACCGGATTTTTTATGTTGTTATTATATATAATGACCGCTTTTAATTACAGTGGTGGTTATATATAATAACCGGTTACTCACATTGACCGTAACATATACACCAACAGAGAGACAATCTTTACGTCGCTGGACTTGGTTCACATTTTGACAGATACTTACTATTTTATTTTAAGATCACAGGCGAAATTCCATCCTTTAATTCTTTATGGAATCACGTTCATGTATTATCATACTCAGGGAAAGGCAGATTACCAGTTGATCGATTTGATCTAAAATTTTATGTCGATCCAGTGGCGGCAATTGGGTGGCAAAAAAAATTCTAGATTTCTAAAAGTACTCGGGAGGGAAAAGTATAGGGGGTAGACAACAAAATTTAAGAATTTTATCACAAAATAAGCTAGCTTTCCCGGACATGTTGGATTTTTTTATAATCTCTAGTTTTAGGTAGCTAAATTGAAATAAAAATTTAATTTTAGCCCCCAACAGTGGAATGGCGACTGCCCTCTCTACTCGCTGCCACTGAGACGATCGTCAACTTTATTGTAAAGACTATAATTTATATTTCTTCTATTTACTTCTTTTGTATATTTCAGCTATTGCTTCACATACACACTGACATCATTCCAAAAATGTGTTTATTTCTATTGGACGGCGACCAGTTTGTTCGCCGGGAATATAATTTCAAATGAATCTCTTATGCGTAATTTTATATTCCTGGTTCCCTTAACAAAGTAATTTTTAACTTCAAATTGCGATATATATTGAACCCGCATTCTTGTCGTATCCGACTTTACTTTCTTATTCCTTATAAACAAAACAGTTCTCTTAATAGTATTACAAACTACATTACTTATTACTTGTAAAAAGTATTGATCTGCATTTTATGTCAACATTTTAGTCAGTCATTTTGTTAAATACATTTAAAAAGTAATTATATTTGAATAATTTTTCTGCATTACACAAGAAGTGTACAAAAAAATTTGGACGGAAATTAATCAATTGTAATGAATTTAAAATATCACCTTTATCTTTATCATCAAAAGGTTTTATACTGAATTCAGAAAATCATTCCTGTTGCTTCAACCGCTATTTTCCTATTGATTGCGAGATGAGCTTTTTAAATCCTTTCCTTCTAACCGCAAATGACCATACCAACAATGACTGCCCTTTCATTGTTGACAAATGACCACTTAGCGGTGTCTTCCCTCGTCCCCCCGTCCTTCCACCCTACCTTAGGTCGAAAAGAGAAACGGTCTCCTAGAGCGTCCTTGACCGCAGTTAATGACAATTTAAAACCTTGTAAAATTTAAAGTAATTATCTCACCGTACTCATACTAATATCATTAGAAAGATATTTTTTTGCACTTTACAGTGGTATAAAAATCATTTTCATGTATTAGTTCTTTCTGAAGTTATTCCCGAAAATATGGCCAAAAACGTTCAAAATTTGTTTAATTTTAAAATAATTAAAATTTGAAAAAAATGGCTCAGAGGTGCTCATTCCCACCCTTCAAAGTATACCTGACCAAATTTGGTAGCTCTAAATTCAATGGTCTTTTCTGTAGACAGCCAACAGACACACACAGACACAGACTTTCTCTTTTATTATTAGTAGAGACAAGTAAATCTAAAATGTCGAAATTCATCAGACTCGGGATCGAATTCTTTGACAATATCGCCTTTTTCTGTGTACTTTTTACACGAGAAAGTTAAAATAATAATAATAATAACGGAATCAAGATAATTTATTTTAAGTAACTGCAATATTACAGAACCCAAGAAGCAAATAATAAAACGAATATTAAAATACCAGGATAGTAACTTTCTCAAATTACATCTCAGCGTAAAAGACTATCCGCCGTTCCTTCCTTTCTTCTGCCTGATACAGTCGCTACGACACATAAAAAGCACTTCCTACGTTTATCGCATTCCGTTTTTTCAGTTTGTTGACCTCGTTGTTTATCTTACTCTCCGAAACCTCGCTTGGAAATCATGAAACTATTTTCTTCCTGAAATCAAAATAACAAATTTCATATCGATTGCTAAACCTATATCTTCGAAGCTCCATGTAGATACACTTTTTGATTAATATTTCGGAACTAGTCCCTTAAATTATGTTAATCTCAAATTTCATTTTCTCACTTCGGAGCACGGGTGAGCCACGAGGTCTGGTGAATCAGTTTGTTTGATTTGCATTGAACTTCGCGCATGCGCCTCTGAGCTCCACAAACGCAATGGCGACCTTGGGACATTTCGTCAAAGAGTCTGTTTGCTGTTGTGATGTTCTCTTATCCTTGAATTCGTGCGCTGGTCAAATGACATCTGAAATCTACCTCAATTATCGCTCAAACATTCCGTCTCTTCCAGAAGAATGTAAGCACCCTTTCTGAAGAGAATTAGTTCTTTGAGAGACTTAACACACAGCAAGTGTTTCAATGGCTCTATCAGCTGATGCCAAAACAATTATTTTTGTTGTCATGGGGGCAACCATGGCTCTTATGGGAGCTGTTTCCTACGGAATGTTTCCTCGTATTTTACAGTGGCAGGTTGAAGAGGTAAGTCGTGACTTTTGAGGTAGTTTCTTTGTCTTGAAATTATCCGAGAACTTTGGGAGCGCATTTCAAATGGGAATTTAGAAAAGCATGTTCATTGTTTACATTGGCGGGTTTGTTTACATTGCATGTTAATTTTTAAATATCATGGTTCAGCATGCATAGAAATGTCTGCAAATAATTTTAAAAATTCTGAATGAAAATTTATTCTTTTATTTAAAATGGAAAAATAATTTTAAAGAAAGAACTGATACGTTCACATACCTATTTAATTTCTATTTATGCATTTTCACGTGTTTCTGTTGCTTTAATGGGCGTATTTTAATATTACAAGTTTCACCAGAACGTCTTGCAGAATATAAATTTTATCTCCCACTAATAAGAATTTAGAAAAAACTAAATGAAGCTATTAGTTTCATTAAGTTTTAAATAAAACCCTTTTTTAAAAGAAAGCTTTTCCCTAAAAGCTTGCAAGTTAATTTTGTAAAAGTGCGATCTTATTTTGTAAAATTGGAAGCTTATTTTGTAAAAATGAGAACCAATTTTGCAAAAATAAAGGCCGATTTTGTAAACATTAATTCGTTAATTTTTTTCCTCCAAGCAATTATTAATAGGCAAATTAAAATTGATGCATAAATGGCAGGTTACATTTAAATGGTTAAACTTTGAAAAATGTTATTAATCAAAGTTTAAAATTTAAAAAAAAATTTAACATGACAAATATAAATTCTCAATTTAGCACAGAAAAACTTTAGCTTTTGAATTTCAAAATGGAATAAAATTTAAGTGTTAAATAGGCTTTTTTAATATTAAGAGGAAATTTTTAAAATTTGAAAATAACATGTTAATTGTAAACTTGATTTTTTGTGTTAATTAAACTCCAACTTAAATTCATTGTATAAAAGAAGTATATATAGAGAATGATTAGTATTATAGTGAATGGTAGTAGTAATTTTATATTGAATGTTATTGCACATTGAGATAGAAAAGGTCTGTGTTTTAAAATATTTACCTTTTATTCTATTGGTAAATGCTTAGTTTTTTAAAAATTAATTTCAAGTTGCAACTAAATGCCCAGAAATATGTTAACTTCAATATAGTATTTTGTATTACTATAGTATCTTTTATTTATAAACAAGCCATCTAAACTTTTTCATAATGTGGGTGAACCAGAAAATATGTTGCTGTATTTTCTTCATTCTGATGCATTTACACTATATGGAATAGCTGAATTTTGATTATTTAAGTTGATGTGATACTGAGTATCATTACAGATAATTAAAGCTATGCTCTTCTAAGTATTTGACAATTTTAGTTCATATTTTTGCCGAGTTTTTATTTTCAAAATATTAAACATTGTAAAAATTAGTCAATAAATAGTTAACTCAATTTTTGTGTGGTTAATAGATACAAAAATTAAAGATGATTAAATGATTGAAAAAAATAAATATTTTTCTTTTATACAAAGCTTTTCCCAAGAGCCTAATCTTCATTGAGAGTAATTATTTATCTAATTTGCATCAACTGTGAAAGTTAAACTGAATGTTGTTTTTAATTGTTGTAACTAAGTAACATAACTTCATGGGTAATGAATGAATTGTTTCATCTGTATATTTTTAAAGTTTACTTTTTTCTTCCTGGCAGTTAGAATATTTTCCATTTGATTAAATTACTTAATACTTTTTTAATTGCATTTTTTCCTGCTATTTTTTGTTACCCAACACAGATTGTGATCATTAATAAAATAAAGCTTAATTTTTAATAACATTTAAATTACTTCCTAAAAGTTTGACATTGTTTCTATGTTTTGAGAATAAGTTTTTTACGTGCATATTTGTACAAAATTGTGTGTTAACTTAATTCTTGTATATTGCAAATTATGTAGGCATTTTATATGTATGCAAGTGTTATGAATTCTTGTAAGAAAAAATATTATATTAACTTTTTCTAACATACGTTATTTTAACCTTCTAAGTATTTGAGCCGTCTTTTTCTATTTTTCATGTTCATCTCAAAAGCAAATAATTCATGTATAAGTGTATAATTTCTTAAACTACCATGGATAGAATAATCTTGAGATTTTATGGACTTGATTAAACACAATAAAGACCCAATTGTTCAATTTTAAGCTAATTTTTAAATTATTAAACAATTAAATCAAAATAACTGGATGTTTAGAGGGTTAATGTTAATATAACTTTCCTGTTAATCTGCTTTAAAGCAGAAGTGTCAAGCCATGTATAATCTACATTTTTTGATCAATTTTCTCTTTTCTTTTAGAATTTAATATTGTCACCAGAGGCAGAACCTTATGAATATTGGAAAGTAGTTCCTGTACCAATATATGCTAGGTTTTATTTTTTTAATGTTACAAATACCAAAGATATTCTAGAGATCAATGCAAAACCACACGTAGAAGAACTTGGTCCATATACATTTCGGTATGTATTACACTAATTTTCTTTCACTATACACAACATAAAATGTTTTGACATTTTGATAGAGGCTTCACATCTTCTGTGTTGGACTGTTCATTTGCTGAATATACCTTTTTAAGATGCATGATCAGATTTTATGCTTTAAATTGTGGCTTTTCTGTCTTGGTCAGTGATTTTAGTGGACAAAGCAAAAAGTGCTTTCTCCCTTTTGAAGTCATTGGAAGGTAATGTATGTTGTACCTTTAAATCACCCATGGGACTACCTATTCATGGCTTCCCTTATTAATAGCATAAATCTATCAATTATGCATATCATAACAAAGGGGATAAAGCAAGGAGCTGATAAAAGACCCAAAAAATTATTGTTGGAAAGGGGAGAGGGGATTCTGGTGGTTTAACTATACAGCATGCGTACCAGTCCACAAAGAAAGGTTTAAAAAACAAAAAAACAATGGTATACGAGTTTCATTTTTCTGCAAGGTGGAAGTTTAATATTTTTATCGTAAAAGTCATTTTTTTTTTTTTTGTGTGTGAATTATCCATTTAAATACCTTTTCATCTGTAGCATTTTTAAATTTTTGTTCAATTTCTCTTTATTCTAGGTATGCTTGTAATAGTATAATTCAAATAATTTTAAATCAAAAAGATTGACTTGAAATTTATAATTTACTGTATAAAATTTTAAGTAAATTATAAATTCTACAGCATCATTCTTGGACAATTTCTGAAATACTATCTAAGAAATCATTCATTCAAAATATGATTTTATTTATTAAAGTAAAATAGTTAAATCATTGTGAAAATGATTATTCTTTTTATTAATATTCTTAGCACCAATGAAGATTTTTATACTTTTAACATCTTCAAGGGCAAATTATTTTGGTGGAAAAAATTGATTTGATTTTTTATACATTTTTTATCAGTAGCAATTCACTGATCTATGCGAAATTTAACTCATTTTTCTGTATTTTTATCTAGTAGATTTAAATATTTTTTACTTAAAATTTTAATTTAAAGAAAAATTTAGTGTATCTATGGGTTCAGTGTCCTTGATGAGAATAAAACTAGTTATATAGATTTTACAGGGTTGATTGTGGTCAATATATCTCAATTTTTTTTACTTACTCATTTTTCATATTTATATTAGTGATCTATCTCTAATTTTGTTTTAGATCAGATATAATTAATTGTATGAAAATATACGATTAATTTGTGTGGGTGTTATTATGTGAGCATGTTGAACTAATGGCCTAGATGCTGTGCAAACTGTTAAATGTTATGTATTCTGATGGATGAAGGGGAGGGGGAATGCTATTGGTAAAGATAATTTATTAAAAATAGCTAGCTAATTTGTTATAATTATCTAGGATATCTGTACGTTCCATTCTTTCTCCAACCTCTTGAACCGTTTGAACTCTGAAAAGTAATACGATTTAGAATTACATACAAATGTAGGGATTCATTTTAGTGCTTAGGAAGATGAAGAATAATTATTGATTTACTTTCAAATCCTGAAAATTAATCTGAGAGTTTTTGCTATTATCTGGCTTTTGTAATATTTATCTTACAAGAATGTAAAAATGATGCAGCATTCAGAATGGCAGCAGACTCAAGAAACAAGTATGAAGGGTTAATATACATACTTCAGGTTCTAAGCTAGTTTAAAGGATCAGGTGAAAAGCCACTGCCTGAACCAAAATGTTTTACAAAGAGAGGGCACGACTTGGGAAATTCAATTCGTGATGAAACTTGGCATATTAGTACCATAACATTAGCGTGTTCACCCATTAATCTAAAAAAGTGCAATGCCCAGTGAATTAGGAGGAAATGGCCCTCAAACTTTGGACACAACTTATATACCAGTAACTCTTCTCGAGAAATCAGTGCTCGGATGTCAGCGTGCTCGCTTATCATTCGGAAGGTCCGCAGTTCGGTCCTGGCTGAGGTTTCTTTATTTTTATTTTTTTCCAAAATTATTCCAAATTAAATTAAAAATTTGAAAAATATTTTAAATCAAAACTTTAATTATTTTAATGCAGAAAATAACTTTATTTATATGATACTTGAATTACAGATAAAATAATAATAAAAATAATATATAAACGGCAAAATAATTATAAATGCATCTTTAATGGTGATAAATATTAACTATAATTAAAATTCTCATTCTAAATTCACTGAAAGTTTTAAATTATTGGGTTTTTATATTCACAAATTCTTCGTTTTTATTTTATCTTGGAAACAATAGAGAGCAGATGTTAATATATTGAATACATATGGAGATGGTCCAATATTTTAATGCTGGAATAAAAATAGCAGAGAGCAGCTGTTAATCTATTAACTGCGTGGGCAGATGGTCCGAAATTTCAATAATTGAAAAGGGACCAATGGATAAATGGCTTTACTCATTATCGTATGAAATTCTTCGACAGTGCTTTTACTTCCATTCCTTTAGAAGCCCTGAACAAACGAGGTTATTCACCTTGGATTTTGAAGTGTTTCGCATTGCTTTTTGATTAAATTAGCATAATACAGAGAGTTAAAATATTCTAAAGTGAAAATGTCTATGAATTGTAATACTGCTAGTGTGTCGGAGGTTGAAGATGGAACCACACAAGAATCACTATACAGTGAAGTGTCAAAGTTGAGATTAAAAGATGCTGTTATTTATTATCAAGGTTTACTGGCTCAAAATAATTTAATTTCATCAGAATCTTCAGCTTCAATTTCTCATGAAGCAATGTTGATGGGTGAAGAAATTTTCCAAAATACTTTGACCATCCTGGCTGAAAAAATTATTGTGAGTGATGAAGAACTTATTCATGAAAATGAAAGGTGTCAAGAAAGTTATTTTGTGCTCAAAAATAATTAAAGTTTTCATTTAAAATATTTTCTAAATTTTTAATTTAATTTGGAATAATATTGAAAAAAAAAAAACGCAGCCAGGACCGAACTGCAGACCTAGCGAATGGTAATCGAGTGCGCTGACATCTAAGCTATCAGAGCACTGATTACTTGTGAAGAGTTACTGGTTTATAAGTTGTGCCCAAAGTTTCAGGGCCATTTCCTCCGAATTGACTGTGCATTGCACTTTTTTAGATTAATGGGTGAACACTCTAATGGTATGCTACTAATATGCCAAGTTTCATCACGAATTGAATTTCCCAAGTCGTGCCCTCTCCTTGTTAGTGGCAAGGCCAGATCATCAAATAGGTAACTACCAAGGAGTCCTGTAGATTTGGGAGACCTTGAGCCTGTGTTTTGTGTGTGTGTTTTCAGGATAATTTAATTTTGTGGTTTTATTTGATTTACTAGAGCTGTGTATTTGAACTTATTCAAATTAAAATTGAGTGTCTTTTAAATTTTACAACATTACTTTTTAGGTGTTTTTTATGTTTTCAAATTTTCTTGCAGATCAGTATAGTATGGTCCATTGTTTTTGCATTTGGGGGGGTTGGTTGGGTTTTTTTGCACTTGACTCTTAAACAATTCTGGCAAACTTTGTGTTAGTGTTTTGGCTGTGTTAAAATGTTTTGCAATTTTTTTTTTGTTTAGAATTACTTTTAAAGTTTAAAAAAATTATATGCAAGATATAGAAACCAACTCTTTTCAAAATGACCTGCAATTGCTTGTTTCGCATTTCAGTTTGTCATAATGTTTGTTACTTAAAATCTTCTTGTATGGAGATTAAATTAAAATCATTAAAAAAAATGTATGGTTTTAGAAAATAAGAAGAAAAGGATAGCCATAAACCTTGCATGCCTAAGGGCCCCTACAGGGCTTAACCCTCTGCGTATGGCTGGATTTCAATACATTCTGGTTCTGAAATATGGGTCATTTTTAACAGGATTATGGAATTTATCTGAATTAAGAACAAGCGAGAATGAAAGACTTGTTGTACTATCTAGAGGTACAACAAAATTAGAAATAATAGCTATTACAATATTTTTAGCCTACGCAGAGAAAAACAAAAGTAACTCATGCACACTATTTTTCACATGACCCATATTAGGAAACTGATTTCGTATCCCGTGGAAATCGCGGAAGCCATACGCGGAGGGTTAATCTAGCCCTGCTTAGTGATTTCAATCCTTGGCAAATCTGATATGCCAATCAGTTGAATATAAACACAGTGGTTTACTGGATTTCTAATTTCCACAGTGTTTTTGAAGTGAGATCACAATCACCCCTGATTTTATTTAGATAAAAATAATTTTTATTGATTTTTATTTCCAAAGTAATATTTATTTTTCTTTCTTAAAAGCTGAACTATTTTCAGGGAGACTCGAGAAAAAGTCAACATCACTTGGCACGAAAATGGAACAGTTTCATACCATCAAATAAAAAGGTGGTTCTATGAACCAAGCCTGACAAATGGAACTTTAGATGATTTAGTGACAAATGTCAATGTTCCTTTAGCGGTAATTATGTTATCAATTTTTACTTTTTTCTACTGTTTATATTGTTGCAACAGCATCGCTTAGGTATGATATTACTTTTAAAAGCACAAAACATGCAGTTCGGTTGCATTTTAAAGCATGAAATCCATGTTCTATGCAATTTCATACTATTTCTATGTAATGTAATTCTATGTAAGGAAGTATGAATTAGATAGAACATGGAATTACATTATTATGCAAGGAAGTATGAATTACATAGAATATGGACTTGCATTACTATGTAGTGTAATTCAATATTTTATGTAATTCATACTTCTGATTTCTAAAATCAAAGTTTAAAAAAAAGTTTATTTTTCTGTTAGCTGGAAAATAGTGAGAATAAGTTCGAAATGCACCAAGTGTGGTGATCTTAAATTATGGAACTTTTGATTTCTCTCCACCACTCTTTGTGATGCAAGATAGCTGTACTTATCCCACATTAGGTGAATGTGGGATAAGAATGGATGGAAGGGGGACAGAAAAGCTTAACATGAAAATAACAGTAAAATATATTCTCCTTTAAGGAAATGTTCATTTTTTTAACACATTAGCACCCAGTATCCTATTTATGACAGTTACATTTCACTTCCACGGCTGAACAGAATGCATTCCATTGTTTCTTTTTTTGTTTTGTTTATGAAGTTGATTAGTATTGCGAAACTCCTAAATAAATTTCAACAGGCGTATATATTTCCAGTTACCTAGATTTTGAAGTTTTATTTTGATTTTGATTTATTTTTGAGGTAACGCAAGGAATTAGAAAATTATTTTTATTTTTTGACATTTTACTATATTTAAAAATATTTATGTAAAAGAAGTCTTAAAAAATGATTTTTTTTTTTTTGAAAATATTTTTTGTATCAAGAAAATTTTTTTCTCCGAATTTAATTTTACTTCACAGTTTACTTAATCTTGGTGTTTTAAACATAATTGAATAGAAATTCATTGAAATTTATGCTTTAAGTTAATTTGGGCATTAGTGGGTTAAGATGAATTTCCTTTGAATTTTTATTTTTCAAAATAAAATTAAAGAGAATTTTTAAAGGAAAATAAAATTATTTGAGAAGAAAATAAAAAAGTTATTGGTATTTTTATAGTTTCAAATGAGGAAAAATAGGTGTATCAAAATTCTGATATGCAAAAATTCTGATATGTGTCAACCTTCCGAGAATAATTTTTTATTAAGTCTGGGATGACAATGCACCATATTAAATGTGTATAAACTTATTGAGAGTGCTCTTTTTTCTTAACTATTATGGTATTTAAGGACTAGTTCAGGCAGGAAAAATTTTAACAATTGACATTTGATTTTAAAAGATTTATTTTCTGTGTATAAGTCTTAAAATATTTAGAGTACTATTACAGTAGACTCGCTCTAACCTGACACCCCTTAATTAGATACTCCCACTAGTCCGACGCACCTGTTGGAACATGTTACTTGGTGATGAGTCATTCTTTCCTGTTAAAACTTGAAACCTTCCCCTTCTCAGTACATGTTTTTTTCTATTAACTGTCTATAGTCTGGACACTCTCTATAATCCAATGGTTATCCAGTCCCATGTGTGTCGGATTAGTGTCTACTGTACATGAATAAGACTTAAAACAATGAAATCTGTAAATTAGCCTTCAATTTTTATCATTTTTTAATTTGGAGCATTTTTTCAAATATTGTACATGTTGGTTTTATGTTGTTTCATAACTCATTTTTCTAAGTGTTATTTATCAGTTATGCATAAAAATTACTCTAGCATACTTATTAAAAATTATGAAACTTTTACTATGGGATATTGAAATCTTAAAATCAGTTATTTCAAAGTTTTGGTATTGAACTATTTATTCTCATTGGTGTATAAAATATTTTAAATTGAAATAATTGAGAATTTTACCTTCAATTTTATGAACAATTTTAATTCCTTTTTTAGACAGCTGTAAATCAAGGAATTAGGTCAGGTGACTCATTTTTCATTAGTGGAATTGATGCCGTTCTTGAACATACTAAAAGCACACTTTTTGTGACAAAATCAATTGGAAACCTATTATTTGATGGCTATGAAGAAGAAATTTTGGACACTGCGAAAGACATTGGAATTGAAGTTCCATATGACAAGTTTGGCTGGTTTTACCCTGTGAGTTAACTAAATTATTTTTATATTTTAAAACTTTTTGCTATTTACATATTTTCAAGTGAATTTAAATTCAGCGTGTTTTGAATAATAAAGAAAAAAGTAATTTAGATAATGAAATAAGGTTATATAATATATCCTTCAAATTCTTTCTTGTATATATATATATATATAATTGAAACTTTGCATTTACTAAGCTGTATGAAAGTTGTGGGTTCTTTGGATATATATTCATCATAAGATATCTTGGAGAAAAATCAGTTTTTTGTTGCAAAACTGTCATTTTGTATTCTTGTATGAATTTTCATATTTTTGACCCATAGCTTAAATGCCAATGTATGATAATGAATATTATATATTATAGTTTTTTATTGAGTTGTTTCTGATATGCTCTTAATTGTCATTTCTCATTAGAAAATGTTTTCTTTATCTTGTGAGTTGGGATATTTCAGTTACATTACTTTGCTAACCAGTATCTTCAGTGCTTTTTAAGTTCTTTGTCATGCACTCAGTTTGTTTTTTCATTTTAACAATTAATCTGAATTTTTTAAAATTCATAAGTTAAGATTATTTTTATCTGCAGTGCTTGTTTCAAATTGTTTGTTTCATGTTGTTTTAGACATTACAGTGTTTGATATTAAGTATTAGTTATGTTAACTTGATTTTTCAAATGCTCTGAAAATTATTTGTTTTAATTTTAGAAAAATAATAGTGACGATGGGGAGTACACAATATTCACTGGAAAAACTGATGTCAACAAATATGGCTATGTTGACCTCTGGAAAGGCAGCAGGTACTAATTTCTATAAAAATGTAAATAAATCAATAAAATCATCATAATATAGTAAATGTTAATGGAAATGAATAATTATTAATTATTTAAAATATTCATAAAGCCTTGTATTCTAAATGAAATCTGTAAAGCTGTTTTTTTTTGAAAAAAATGTTGTCAAACTTGCATGTTCTGACTGCATTGAGACAATTTAACTAGTCTTGCCACTTATGGATTTGCTCTAAAATCATTTCTACTAATAATAAAGCAAAATGCGTGTGTGTTGGCAGACCACTAGACACAAAGCAACAAAATTTGGTTCAAACATACTTAGGGTAGTGGGAATGTGCACCTTGGAGCTGTTTTTTTTTTTTTCCCATTAGAATTTTAATTGAAAATTAAGCTAAAGTTTGGCAGTTTTCCTTAATAATTTGCAAAAATAGTACAGCACAGAAATTATCTTTTCAATGATATCAATTAAGTTGTCATATAATTTTTTCTCTAATTTTAATAAATTTTAAAAAATATTTTTTAGCATAATTTGCAACGATACTTTTCATTGTTACAGTGAAATTCAAACCATTTTTGTTGTTTAAACAAATATTTTAATTTCATGTTTCTCTTCTATTGTTGAAAGCTATGATATTATCCTATTAGATTTTACTTTCTTTTTTTTTTATTTGATCAATTTTTCTGTGAAATCTGTAAAAGTCCTAAAGATAGTAAGTATATAAGGAAATAATCCAGTAAATTAAACGATTATAGTTGCTATGTTTTAATTCATTTTATCAGCATGTTTTGAGCCAATTAACATGCTGCTAGACATAAAACGTGCTGCACTATTTTGATGTTGAAATTAAATTTTTAAAAATTAAAATTTGCATTGATTACATACAATTAGATGTTACTTGACATCATTTGGTATGTTCATGTAGACAAGGAAAAGAATAGGAGCAAGGCTATGAAAAGAATGTGGGCTAAATGTTGACTTTAATTTGAAGTTTAAAATTTCTTTGTTAAGAGAACCATGAATATCAAGTTATGCTCAAGAGAGTCGGTAGAAATTATATTCCTAGCGAACAAGCTGGTCGCCAAATGTGACTAGTATTATGTGTAAGAACAAGCTTCATCTTTGAATATATAATTATCTTCTTTATTTTTATCATTGGAACTATTTTTCTTGAACATTATGAATATTGAATTATAAAATACTTTTTTAAATTCTTGATTGTTTTGAAGGTATTATTTTAACTGATGGGTATGAAACTAGAACAATGGTATCGATAACAACTGACAGTGAGTAACTGATGTAATGATACTAACAGTGGGTTTGCGAGATGCACATTGTGACGTTGTCCGCAGAATTTGACAGTACCAATGCTGTTGAGATGAATATTTGAAATTTCAAAAATTTTTGGATTAATAAAAACAATTTGAATACTATAAGTATGTTAAAGTATGTAATTTAAGCATAGTAAATTGTAATATCTTTTTGTGTATAGATAAATTTGGTTTGTTAATCTGTTAACATTTTATAGTTGCTGTTAAAAGCTTTATATTAATCATGAAATTACTTTTTTCAGTGTACTGTCTGCAAGACATCCTCCTTGCGACAGGATACAAGGAACAGGTATTGAATTTGGTTTTATATTATCTGTTTGAAATGTTTTTAGATTATAAAACAATAATTTACTCTTGATTGCTTAAAATTGCCCGATTTTGAAACAGTTCTCTTTGTTTTTAATGCATATATACATTATAGAAACTTTTAGATAATTAATATGAATATTTGTTATTAAACCATTATTTACTCTTATTGCTTTTTTTGGGAAACTTGTTTTTTATTTATTTCTAACTAAGCAGTGCACTTTTATCTTTGATTGCTGCACATAAATGTTGACTGTTATAAAAGTTAAACTGAATTAAAATTTTTCTAATTAAATATAAAATTAATTAGTTCTAATTTTAAAATTTCAAAATGGCATTATTTTTAATTCGTGTGATCATAAAGCATTTTTTTTTTTTTTTTGAAAAAATGAAATAATAGTTTTGGCATTGAATGGTTTAAAGAACGTTTTTTTGTTCACTTTTTAATGAGCTATTTAATTATTAAATTATACATGTATTCAGATAATGAACATGCATTTATCTTAAGACCTTTTGGACATGGAAATTGGTACATGTTATATTTTTTAATTTTATAAAATAATATTGGCATTTTTAATTGAAGCGTGGCATTTGTGCATAGATATAGCTAGCTAATCATTAATGTTTTACAACTAACTACTTCAAACCTCTCGAAGCAAGTACAATATGCTGAGAGAATTTAACTTGATGACATTTGGTTATTTCGAATTCTTGAATTCTATTCATTAAATATCAACATTGAAGAACTGCTTTATAAGAAAATAACATGACTTTTAAAAGATCAGACAAAAGAAGAGGTGAAAAAAGCCATGGAAATTAAAATATATGCTATTATAATACTAAGCCAGAAGCAAACTTTTCAGATAATCATTTATTATATTACTCATTTATTATATTATTTATTTGTGCTTAAATTAATCCATTGAATGATTAATGTTTTATGACTTGCAACTGTAAACCAAAGTTTTCTTCAGTATGATATGCTGAAAGAATTTTTTTACTTAATGCTAGCCTTTTATTTATATCAAATTTTTGAATATCAAATCTAATCAAAATCAGCAAATTGAAATGCCATCTACATAAAAAAATCTACAAACTATTTTATAAGATGGAAGGGGGGGGGAGTCCATGAAAATTTAAAACTATATTTTATAGTAAACTAACTTTAAGCTTTTCTGATAACCATTTATTATATTACTCAATATATTAGTTTTGTACTTTTTATTTGTTTGTGAAACATTGCATTATGAGATTATTAGTTTCTGAATTTGCTAAATGGGGGGAAGGCACTCCCCCTTTTAAAATTTTTTTTATAAGATTATGTAACCTTTTCCTTATAGGCAGTACAGATGCTATACCTGTATTTTTTTTTTTTTTCACTTGCATAAAGTCTGTTACAACCGTTAATTAATCTGTGTAGAGTGGTTTGAAGTGAGGTGGGGATCTGGAATCACTCTGTAGATAATTTTTCATACCCTTGTCCAATTGTATCTTGCTCCATGTTTTATGAATAGCTTAAATGATAGAAAAAAGATGTGAAAGGCGAGCTCATGGTATCGTTATTTCAAATGTTCTCTTGGGTTCTTTTATTTTGACTGCTTTGTTCTGTATTTTTACCTATCATTTCCAAAGTTAGGCTAACATCAAATGTATTTCATTTGTTCACAATCAAGTCATGTACTTTCCTGAACATTATTGGACATCAGCTTTGGACTTAAAGTGGTTTACATTTATTTTTTTTTATAAAATATGGTAATCAAACCATTATGTAATGATTTTCCATTGCTATATATTCTTCTTAATTTTTTTTTTTTTTTTTTTTTTATTTCATCCTTTCTAGCTGGAGACATGTGGCCACCCTTTAGAAATGACAAAAACGAGAAATTAAGTCTCTTTGTGGCTGATATATGCAGGTCAGAATAATAAAATAATTATTGTTAGTCTTTTCAAAATATTATTACTATGAAACTTATTTAGGGACACTCTTTACAGTACTTTGGAATTAACTTATCTTGGAGATGTGGATGTCAATGAGATTGAATCGCATCGATACTGGTTGGATCATACTGCATTGGACAATGGAAAGTATGACGAGCAGCATGCTTGCTTGTGTACAGATTCCTGTATGCCTCCTGGAGCATTAGATATTGAAACTTGCCAATATGGTATGTGTTTTTCTTTGCTAACTCATTATTTTATTGCTAAAAAGAAATTCCAATTGCCTTATAATTAATATGCCAGTCTTGAAACAAAAAGATTCAGTATAGTGCACTCTAAATAGAAATAATAGAGCATTCAGCTGCCAGGATAATTTGGAAGTTATTACAAATTTCACAAGAATTGCAGTGGATGCTTTACATGTCTAGAAAAATTATGTCAAAAATTTTGAAATTTTGGTTATTTTCATTATTGTTCAGTTTTTGTTATTTGTATAAATTTAATTCATTTTGAATAAAATATTAAAGCCAACAATTAGATTAAACTTCTTTTATCATAAAAAAAATGTCCATAAATTTTTTCACTAGAAATTGCATTGTTTTGCAATTTTATCAGTTTTTCATTTCATTCATTGTTGTATGCCATGTATAGTAAGTGACAATAATACTTTCATTTCCAGATATTTTAAATTCATATTTGATAATTTATGAATAAAAATTCAGCTCAAACAATGAAGTTATAATTCATTCATAATTTGTTCTGAGAGATATGTTTTAGTTGTTAGAATTCTAAATTGCAATTTTTTTCTGTGAAATATTCAGGGAAAATTTTTTCCCTCTATCTTACCATTTTGAAAGTGTTTGCTGTTACTCTAGAAGTTATTCAGAACAGTTTTAGATCTAATTAATCTTTATTCTGTGTCATATAAACTTAGTTTAAACCATCTTTGTTTGTAAAAAAAAAAAACTTCTATTCGTAGTTAAAAATACCAAACTTTACAACAAAAGGGAAAATTCACTTATTCCTCTATCTGTATAGAGAATGGTTGAAAAACTGCACTTCTATGTGAATTAAAGTTTTAATAAAATTGATTGTCTTTAATATTTTGTCTGTCTTATTCTTGTTAGATATAAAATTTTAAAATAATAAATCTAAATGTAGTTGTTCATTTTTTTTACACTTGAATTTGAGTAATGAATTTACTTTATTCTTTAAAAACTTAACTAAATGTTTTGTCCTTGCCTTAATGTTTTGTCCCCGATACTAGTTTTGAATCATGATATCTACACATATTACTTATGGTGTATTTCTGCTTACATCTTCTTATTCATGAGTAACTTTGGTTCACTCCTTGACATAATTCATATTTTATAAAATTATAATGAATTATTTTTTTCCTGCAAACTGTTGAGTGTATTTTCAATTAAATAGACAAGAATTATTGTTTTAAAACTAGTAAGATTATGCCAGCTAATATATATATATGATTGTATGTTCAGCTTAAATGAATAAAATTACAAAGCAGATATCATGATTTACATTGAATCTGTAATTGGAAATCTGAATGTTCGAATAATGTTTCATTTAGAGAATTTAAATAATCATATATTTTCTGTAATAGTAACGAAAAAAAAAAAAACATTTATAGGATCAAGCTATATTCTGTGAAAGTTCTTTAGCTTCTTTGCATGAAATGGTATAAATTTCAAACTTTTCAGTAACAGTATTTTGAAATAAGTTTATTTCTGGAATAGTTCTTTTTTCTGGATTGTGTTTGTTCTTAAAGTTTTTTATCAGCTGCGAAGAAAATGTTATTGATTGTTTTGCTTTTTAAATGTTAAAATGCTCTTATTTTAACTTAATGTACTTGCAGTTGTAAAAAAAAAAAAGGTTATAATTCAACTTTTTCAATATATTGCATAAAAATATTTGTTTTATGAAATGGTACTTTCTCATTAAATGAATCATTAACTAAATCTTAATATCTTTTGTAGCTTTTTTTAAAAATTCCTACCAGTAATGAAGTCTTTTATTTTAAAAAATTCTGCTTAAAATTATCCCTGACTTTTGTTCTTGGTGAAATATAACACTGGAAGTTATTTTATTATTACCTACACAAATTTACATCACGCATGCAATATGTATATTTATCCTCTTTAATTTATTTATTATTTTTTGAGAGGTTTGAGGTGGAACCTGTCGTGTTTGGTATATATAATTATATCCTTAATTTTTTTTTTGTCCTTTGAATGTTATAGGTACTCCAGCTGTTGTATCTTTCCCACACTTTTTATATGCCGATCAGCATTATCTTCAAAAAATTGATGGTCTAGAGCCAGATCCTGAAAAGCATATGTTCATAATTGATTTGGAACCTGTAAGTCAAGTTTTGCTGCATAAATTTTTACATATCTATATTTATTTTTAATCTTAAAATGTTAAGGTTGGTTTTTATCAATTTGAAATAAATTTAATAAACATTCTTCCATTTAGCTCATGAAAATAGGTTATTTCATAACTTAGTAACTGCTATGTTTATTATATTGATTTGATGGTTATAATTTTTTTTTCTTAGTTTCCTTGTTCTATTAATGAATTATAGGAGGTATAACATTATGCTATATCAGTATAATTTATTTATAAAAATACAAAATTATTTTATGATTGGTAGAGATGGAATCATGAGTTTTTAAACAACTCATATTTGCTGTGATTGTTTTTACTAAAATGTTGGTAGTTATGTGGACTCCCCACATGCATTTTGAGCTTATTTTAATCTTGTACACAAGGGTCTAGTTTCTTCTACTCCTGTTATCAAAGTGTAAGTAAATAACTTTTAGAAAATGGTGATACTCTGTGGAAGTGAAAAATTATACACACTGTGAATAATCAAGCATTTGGTCAGAAAACTCATTTTTAAGTTATCTGGCATTTACACTTTGAATGTATGTGCTCTCTATGTGCGAGTATTCAGTACAAATTGCAAATATTGTAATTTGATTTTATACTTGTTTCCTGTTGTATGAACCACTTTGTATATCTGGTGGCATTTTTAAATTTTCTTGCCGTCATGCCCTATATAAATATTGCTAAATTTAAAAAATATGTTCAGTATTAGTGATTATATTTTAGATTTGTTTAATATATCTAATAGTCCATTACATAGTAAATAGAGTAATAACTTTTGAATTATTTCTTTTAGAAATTGGGTATACCTGTGAATGTAGATGCTAAATTGCAGATTAATGTTGCCATTCCAAACTGTGATGAAATTGAGTAAGTATTTAATATTTATTACTAACTTTCTTAAAGCCATGTTGCATAAATCATGATTATTTTAATCATTATTCTGTTCATTAATTTTTTAAATGATAAATAAATTTTAACCTAAAAGAAATACAGTATGGAAAAAGTAATCTCCTGTTTACCTCGTGTATAACTTCTAGAAAGTATTAAAATAGCTTTTTAAAAAATGTATATACATTCCTTATTATATCGTTTTAAAAAAACTGTATTTTTTGTAAGTTTTTTATTTTTGATAAGGAAAAACCTTTATTTTTTGGGGGGGGGGGATAGTGTAATTTTTTTATGAAAATTATTTTTAAAAAGATGTAGGGTTAAAGATGACAATTCTTAGTATTAAAATGATTTTATTTTTTTAAATCTGGTCTTTTCTTCTGTAGTCGGAATTTGTATATGTCTAGCATTAATACTTTTTTTTAAAAAATCATGTTATAAAATAAGTATGAATGATGTTGTAATATATGAAAATGCTACATTTTTGCTGCATTATGGAAAAGAAATTACACATTTTTCAAAACCATGAGGTATGTTTCTTGCAATTAACATGGTTGATATTTTACATTTTCTTATTAATTTTTTAATGTAAATTTTTGTTAAATTTAATGCTATCACCTACGATGCTCTGAATAGTTTTTATTGCATTGATATTAAATAATTTATTGTATTAGTTTTAGTTAGTCTAAAGCCAAATAGTTTGAATTATTTCTGTGTACGTATGTTATTAATCAAATTTAATTATTTTTTTCAGGAATATTGATTTACCTGAAGAAAAAATATATTATCCTATTTTTTGGTTTAGTGAGGTAATGTTTGTTTTGTTATTTATGTAGTGTTTTAAATGTACTAAATATATTACTGTGTGTGAACTATTCCTTTTAAAAAAATTAATTCTTAATCTGATAAATGTTTAATGAAAATTGTAGAAAACTGTTTGGGAAATAACTAAATAAAATGCTTATTTTCAGATGCAGAGTTCATTTTAAAAGTCAATATTTGAACTTTTCCTAATCAGTCACTTTTTTTTCCTCCTCTCTTTCTTTTAGTCAGCATCAATTAATCTTGAAACAGCAGAGAAATTAAAGTTTGTTACAAAAATGCTGCCTCAGTATGTTACGATTGGTTGTTTTCTATCTGTGTCATTTGGAATAATTATTCTCCTTCTTGCAATACACAGAAGTTGTCGGCGTGGCAGGCGGAAGGTAAGTTTCTCTAATTTTAATTTATAAATTTTGTCAAAACACCTTCTTTCTAATATTTATTTGCTAATATTATTATCTTTTTACATGCTGTTGTGCCTATATAAAATTAAGAAATTTGTGAAAAACTGGAGTTATATATATAGGGTGTTTCAAAAATATCTTTACACTTAAAAAAAATTATGAAAAGGAAGCAAAGATCTGAACTTATGAATTTTTTAGTAATTAATAAAGAAAATGTCAAAGTTTAAGTTTTTTGATACTGTTAAGAACTTTTCAAGTTGTGCACCAGTAGTTGCATGTAGCACATCAAATCGGTAAAAGATGTCCAACGTGGCTCTATTAAGCATTGGAGCATTGAGATTTTGTCCTGTTACTCAACTCTTAAATTGAGGGTTTTGAAAGTGGATTTTAATTGTTCATAATTTGAAATTGATGCTGTTTAAATTCGATAAACCATGCAAAATATATACCATTTTTCTCTGGAGAGGCCATATTGAAACTAGAATGATAATATCGGTGACCTGATGCCATTCAGATTTCACTTCGTTAAAAAAAAACTTTGATACTTTATTTATTGAATAAAAAATGTCTGAAGGGTATATCTTTATTAGTTGACTTTTAAAGATTTTTTTTTTTAAATCTGTAAAAATACTTTTTGAGTACCTTGTATATAAAAGCCCTACTTTTAAGTATTTCAATTTGGGGAAGTCTAAAATTTGTATAATAAGGAGTGGCAATAATCTGGTTTTATTTCAAATTCTTTTATTTAAAATGTTTATAACCATTTGCTAATATTTTTTAAGAATTGTATTAAGAAATGCTAAGGTCCTTAAACAGATAAATACTGGAAACACTCAAGTTTCTATGCATCTTTCAAAAATCAATTGGAATTTTAGTGATATATTTATTAGATTTATTGAATAAAAAAACACTTTTTAAATATGTTTCATTATCAGCCAGTAATTACTGCCATTGAAGTGACTAATTTTTTAAAATTTAAACTTATTTATTAATTTGTTTCTTTCCACTTAGAATTAATTTGAAAATTATGCATCACCTTTAAAAAACATATACAAATGTCAAAAGTGACAAGATATTTACTTAAGTATTGTTGGGATCTCCATTTAATATCTGCAATATTACAGTTGTGCCAAATCTATATTTTTTACTAAAATTTGGACATTGTGGAGCAGCATATTTTGTGAAATTATATTTATATCATTACATGATTTTGTAGAAAATATGAAACTTCTGCTTCTTAATGACAAGGTATTATTCAACAAATGCATATAAATGGGTAATATATGGAAATGCTTACTCTCCTTTTAATATCGTGTGTATTAACATCACTCTGATATGTCCATATAATGTCTGACAAAATCGTATTGGTTCTTTTTTATTGTTCGGTAGTAGGGAACTTTAACTACTGCTTAACAAATGCATGCTTAAATGCTCATACCCACTTATATTTACATATTTTTTTGTTTTTCATTTTTTTATGTGAAATTAATTTTGAGCATCCTTGTGGAGTCTTTTTGTGGTGTTCTATAGTGAGAATTGGATAACATATTAAAAAATAGTCTTTATTCTTTATAAATCTTGGTTATAGTCTAAAATTATAATATTTACAGTTTAATCTATGTATTACAATTCCATTGGAAAAGTTTAATTTTTTCTTTACTAGAATTCACACTGATCCAGTAAGAGCACTCATTGTCTTTGACAAAGTTTACTTTTTCTAAAATTAACTGCATCATGCAGTCAATCTCTCTTGCCTCTCACTTCATATAAATTGTTGCACTCTTTATCTGTATCTGTGTAATCCATTTTTATTTTCTCCTAATTTATAAGTAACAAAATGATTAATGGCAGTATTTATTATTCATTTTTACCTTTGACTTTTTCTTGAAATTTATTGCATCCTCTATCCAGCACCCATCTAAATTCTGCCACAAATTGGTTGCCAAGAGTCATTTTCTAGCCAACACCTGCCAAGCTAGTCTGTTTGCAAAAATCATGCGTACAGGCTATATTTTATTATACACTTTTAACTTGACTTGTTTCATATTTGTGAAGATGGATTTCACAAATTTGCACTGAAAGGTTAAATTTTGTACACTTGTGTATTTTTGATAATACACTATTTTAATATCTTCATAACTTAATTTCCTGTTAATTGATTAGTGAAATTTAAATTTGATTCTATGCCACCTGGTAGAGAAATTGAGAAAAAATTGATTTCAAGGTTCATAATATTTATAATAATGAATTATAAATTAAAGGCTAAAAAGGAAATAATCAATTAAAAGAAATCTACTTTTTAGTACACTAATAAAAGTGTGCTTTTAAAACTTGTTTTTATTAAATTTATTAATTTGTTGTATATATTTTTTATCTTTTCAGCCAAAGAAGCACATGGTATACACAGCTGTTAAAATAGTTCAACAAAATGAACTTTTGAAAGGGTTAGATCCTTAAAGAACTTAGTGTTTTAATTACAGACTTCAGTAGAAGTGCCATTTCAGTCATGTTAAAAAATCTGTATATATGTTTTCTACGTGCTTCTCATGTTTTTATAAGATGTGTTTGCTATTGAAAAATTTATATGTATATAAATGACTTTATTATGAATTTAAATTTTGATATATCATTGCAGCTCTTTTTCAAGAGTTTTTTTTAAAACAATAAATGATCTGATAAATGTTTTTCTCTGTTAATGAGATTACATTTATTCCAATCGACAGTGCTCAAATATTGCATGTGTTTTATATGTCAACATATCATTTATTTATGTGTTCCTTGCATTTGTTGAATTTTCTGCAAGATATGTGGCAACTCTACAAATGAAAGTTTTTATCTAATAAGTTACAATTCACTCAAGATAATTTTCTTAATTTTGTCAAACCTCAAACTTTTTATCTGCTTTTAATGCACTTGATATTACAAAATGATAAATTATGGAATTTTCTATGTTTATACCATCTAAATTATATAAATTTTAATTGTAAAACTATGTCTATGTAAAATTTTAAAACTTTTTTTGAACATTTATGCAAATATACAAGTACATAATTTTAATTACTTTCAATGTTTTATATAAAGCGGAGCTTCTTAACTGTTCTATTCACAACTTCTTTTCAACAGTGAAAATCTGCGACCGCACAATTTCCTCACAACCTTATGTGTACATATCAGGTATTTGAAATGATTATGAATAAGAATGTATGATAAGCAAACAGAAATAAAATTAAATGCACATATTTATAAAACTGTTTCATTTTGATTTGATATTTTGTATAATTTTTGCTTATTATTAAAAATTTGGACTGCGTATATAATGTGAATAGTTTCACAACTACAAAATTAATGAACAAGGCATTTCTTGGTGGTGTTATTTTCAGTTTCAGAACCCTGATTTAAAGACTACTAAAAGTGTGATTTTAAGTTATATTATTCATTGAGGTTTTTAAAAAAAATTATAATTTTAATTATTCTACCTTCAAGATATTGCATATTTAGTTCCAAGATGGAATAAACTTCAATGCACACACTTTAAGATTACAAATATTTTATTTTCAGGTAAAGAAAAATAAAAAAAATAAAATATATTTTATTATTAATTATTGCATTATATTCAATCTTTGAAGTTATTTCACTTTTAAATAGCAAACTATAAATATTTTTAGGCACATTTTAAAATAGTGAAATTAAAATTTACAAAATGGTACTTGGTTCCTGATTTCACATTTGTGTTCATTTAAATCTTGGAAAAAAATTTTGGTATATAATTAGTTTGTTATGCATTGAAATTTATTATAATAGTTTGACCAGGAATACACAGAATTTATCTTTTTAAAAGCAAGATTTATGTACAAAAGCACTTTCCACGAGTCAATTATGTTGACTTGGAAGCATGAATTTTACTATGTTGATGTGTTTTGTAATTTATAAGGCTGATTCCATTTATCTCCCTCCCATGAAGTTTGCTGTGGTTTTATTTGTTTTGAGGGTCATGTTACATTTGGAAATGACTGATTTGTTTAATTTATCTTATTAATTGTATTTGCCAGCATGAGAAGCCTTTTTTATATACTGTGATGGAAAATTATCCAATATTCTGTGTAGTGTTTTGTTTTGCTGATTGCCATCCAAATACTTTGTTTTGTTACTCTGATAGATGTATATTTTATATAGCATTTTAAAGACTTTTATAGATCTCTATATTCATTTTGTAAATGTTCGTTGAATTATGTGTGCCTGTGTAGTAAATGAACCGTCCACTTGTCATGGAAGTTTTTATTCTTGCCAAAATTTAAATTGTATTTGTTACAACATGTAATGAGCCTTAGCTTGTTAAATGAAAACATTCTTGTCTAGTGTATTGTGTGAAATTCGTGTTTTATTTTTAGCAAAAAGTAAATCTATAATTTTACTTAGTGTGATAATGCAAACCTGATGGCTTTATTTTAGTTTTAAAATGTATTATTATAATAAACCTATGTAAAAAGAAATTATACTATTATTAATATTGACGAAATGTTGTCTTCAAATATTCTGCCCTCCAAATGGATATGTTATAGAAACATTTCTGAATTTATTCCAATTTATATTATATGTTTTAAAATATATTATGCTGTATCTATGATGTTAAAATGTCAATTTATAAGCTAAAAATATTTAGAATTGTTGGGTATTTTAATTTATAATTCTAGTCTATGCAAATATGTTACGATGCAAGATTATATACATATTTTAGAATTTTTGATAATCCTTCAGTGCATTTTGTCAGTCATTAATTGCTGTTGAAGGTAATGAATTTGTTATACTGTCTTTTTTTTTTTTCCTAATTTACTACTTCTAACTTCTGAATTCTTTGCTGTGACAAAATGCCAAAAAATTTGCATGTTTTGATGTATTATGTTAATGTAAGGATTTTTTTTATCTAGTATAAGTTAGCTTTAATGCATTATTTGTCCCTAATATATTTAATGTTTTTGGTTTTTCATCATGGTGCTATGTCTACAAGTATTTGTATCATTTTACATTCTTTATGTAAATCATTTCATTTCCATTGTGAATTTTTAAAAATTGTTTTGTTTTGAAGTGTACAAAATACATATATGTGTATATATGGCCTTTTCTATTTCATGTTCGTCCGAAATAATGCTAATAAAGGCGATGTGTCAGCCCATGGGGTAACTGTATCAAATTTAAAAATTTCACTTTCAATAATCTGTATAGTGTATTGACACTTTGGTGAAATGAAAAATTAAGAATTATTTAGATAAAAAAAAATAAAAGGATTGGTTTCACAACCATAAAATTTAGGTTATGTAAAAATTGTCTTTTTGAATCAACTTTTTTAAAGAATAAAAATTTAGCTTTGTGAATTACAAGTGTTTAAAGGCCATTTTTAATATTTCAGAAAAGTGTATGGCATAAATTTTTATGGACTAAATATAATTAGCTCTATGGTAAAAATAAATTCTGTTACTTTATCTTTCCATTTTTGAAATTTAACTGTAAATATTTATTTCTGTCTTCCAATTCGTATATCGGTTGCCTATATGTAGCTGTGTAATTCAATTAAGTTAATTGATTCTATGCATGTTGTCTATCAACTTTATTAAAATTTGAACAATAAATCTAGAAATCAATATTGAAAGTATAGTGCAGTATTGACAGCACATTTCTAATTTTACAGTGTGCTAATATTTATTAAATATAAATAACTTTTCTATTTGTACTGTTTTCATAATATGAATTTTAAACAAAATAAAAATTCCTGTTCCAATAACTTCACAAAAGGCTCTTGCCATGACTTGGATTAATGTTTGATATTTTAATTTAAAAATTGAAGTATTTTAAAGCTGTTCATGAAAGTCTTCATTTTCCATTCTTTTTTAAATATCCATCAGCTATTTTGTGATAAAAAAATTATCCTTAATAAATGTACTGTTATGTAAATTTTTATATTGATTGTTTAATAAATATGTATTCAAAATTTATTAGTATTTATATTTTTTAAACATATGTCTGTAGTATGTTCAAGGTCAAGTTAACATTAAAAAAATCAATATACAATTATAGATATTCCTCTAAATATTATTGCAGTATTTCATATTCAGCTGTAAACATTTTTCATAATACTGTGTCATTTATTAGATGCAATCTTACACCTTAAGTTTAATAATTAAAGAAAACTGCAGGCATATGTTATGTAACTGTCAGAATATTGAGAATTAATCTTAATTGTTAGCATAAATTCTTTGGTGTGCTGGTGGTATCACATACATTACATAATGGTTTGTAATTCACTTCAAGAACATGGCAGCCATGAAAAAATTGTTCTTTTTATTTCAATCAGATTTATTAATTATAAAGTTATGTCTGGTAACAGATGGACATATTGGTTGAAGTTAATAAACAGCTCATAGACTAAAAGTAGTCTGCTAGAGTCTAAGAATCCAGTATTTTTCTGAGTAGCGTGTTTTTCTAGCCTATTCCATTCATCAGCTACATCTTAACTTGTTAATACCCGATTTTTTTTAGGAAAAAAAATTGGTAGAATATCATTTTTAAAAACTGTCCATTCTTTCCTTTTTTTTCCTCTTAATAGCAGGCCCTAGATCAGGGAGCAGAATGGAATATATTTCTAATTCCTTGCATTGTCTCAAAAATGAATCGAAGGAAAAATCGGAATTTCAAAATGATAGCCAGATTTTGAAGACAAAATGTTAACTTGTAGTATATGCCCATTGAAAATTGTTTGCAGTTAGAGAATGCCTATTAGCTTGATAATCAAAGTAAAAAAGAAATATTGAAATGCATTTGGTTTAACCACGGAAGTGAAATATGCATCCGATAAATATGATGCAGGGCATTAAGTTAAACTATCGTGTTATATTTATAATTTTAAAATGCAGAAAATAATTTACTATTGCATTCCATATTTTTTTTAAATGAAGGGTTATTTACTGTACAGCATATCTGCTGAATTCTCTTTAAAAAAATCACAATTAATTGTATTAACCAATAAACAATGTTAGTTGAGCTTTTACTGTATCTGAAGAATAAATATGGAATGCCTTTTCAAATAAAATTAAAAGTTTTTTTTTACCAATACATTCCATAGAGGTATATGAAATACAAACATTCTTTTAAATTCAATACCTTTTTGTTGCCTTTGAAATATTAATAAAATTTATTCTTTTCACCCATTTCATTCTTAAATAAATTGAACATTAATGCATTGAATTTTCATAAAATATTTTATCAGATTCAATCATTTTTCCTGTCAGTTGGAATTTAACTGTTCTTTCATTTAGAATAACTATTTTTGTTTAAAAAAGAAATGGATTTTCTTGCCTTTGCATCATAATACAGGGTGTTTACCGGTCATGAAATGCATGCTTCGAGTCGCAAGGAATTTTCTAAGAACCTTCACAAGATTTCTGGTCAGAATAACCATTTTAAATAACTTTTCCCTACAGTTTAGAAAGCTCATAGTTTGCCTAACTGAATAATTATTGAATAAAATGCATGCGTCATCAAAATCTTTACGTATGTATTGAGGCATATACTAATCTTCATTTAAGAAAACTATAGTTGATCAAATACTATATATGTGTAAATATTGCTCACAGAGCTTTTAATTTAGTTGTATTGCTCATTGTTTTTAAATACTTGGTAAAAAAAAATGTTCTGTGGAACTAGCATACAAATCAGCTATAGCCTGACGTTTATAAACACCTTTCTTTCTGAAATTTTTCATAAATTTAGAAATTTCAAATGTCATGAATGACATTTTAGAAGAATTTTTGCACAATTATTTGTATTGAGTCTAAAACTAAAAGTGGTTAAAAAAGATGTCAAAGATTTAAAAAACAACAACCTGGAACTTGGTAGGCATAAGGCAAAAATTTTTCTAATGCTATTTAGCACCTTTCAAATTTTAATTTAGTATGCCATACTTTTCTAAAAAAAGGAAGTGGAAGTTCTATAATGGAAAAAAGGAAGGTAGAATATTATGAGATAGAATTAACATCCTATAAGGCTTTAACATATGTTTGTAAAACTGCATTAATATTTTAACATTACGCTTTTATGGTTAAGGAATCTCAGTAAAACTTTTATGAAAATGTACCTTTTTACCTTTATTTAAGTACTAAGAATCTGCTTCTATTCATAAAGTAATAGCACATTTAATTCAGTTTTGAAAAGCTCCAGAAGATTAATATTTATATTCAAAATTCTTTGTCCTTCATTTGAAGATGCTCTTCCTTTCACAGCTTAAAATTTATTATCCCAAAATACTGAGCATAAAAAAGTTCAATAACAGCTTCACAAGGTAAATTTAGTCTGCATACTGTTATTCATTTAAAAATATATAGTTGTTTGTATAAAAAACTTTAGCCATTATAAAATTCTAATTGAGAGATATTTAAAGTTGTTTTCTAAATCACATTCCTGAAACTACTCATTTTTTACTCAAAAATTTTCATTCCTACACAAGGCCAGTATGTGCCTCATGTACATAACATTTTTATTATATAAAAATAAACAGATTTATAAGTATAATGTTTTATTTTTGCTCAGTGTATAATTTCATACTCTCACTGCCTTACTTTATTAATGATGTTTGAATAAAAGTATAACATTTTTATCTTAAGACTGGATTATATATTTTTTTCAAATAGTGAAAACATCTTACACTAGGGTGGCCTTATTATAATGGCGAAAAATTTACTTAATATTTTTTATAAGCGCCCCCCCCTAATTTTTTCCCCTTTTACCATAATATGTAAGTATACCAAATATTTCTTCAATATATAAAGTTTAACGTGCGCCGTATTGAGCTTGATTAACCCATTGCAGAGAGCTAAGGCATAGAGTGCGCCAGTGGGTATGTACCATAAGCTGAATAAAAACTATTGAAGGTGGAGAGGTCACCACCCCACTAACCTTGTATTAACATTCCTCCTACTTGCTCCGACACTAGTGCATAGTACTTGCCGGCTAGATGGAAGTTTGCTTCCATTAATTTGGTGACACTCGCTACCAATTAAATAGATATTTTGATCATCACTTCCAAAATTGGAAGCCATAATTGCACTCATATTTGAGTAAGAGAGAGCAGACCGAGGGTGAGTCGTCTACAGAAGGTGGAGCGTGCTGTCTGCACCCATAGGCTTCCCACTTTTACTGCAATGTGGCACGTGTTCCCAACCTCTGATTTGAACAAATGAGGTCTCTAATTGTTTCTTGGCATAAAAGGAAAAAAATTGTAGTGTGGGAATTGAAATTAAAACATTAAAAAATAAGGGCCACCCTAATCTTACACATACACTGTTTTTTTTCTAACATCGAATTCGATTTAAACACATTATAAAAATATTTAATTTCTTTTATACTTTTCTCTCAAATTACTGTTTCTAACAAAATGAAAATCAGTCACAATTAAATTGATCAATTCAATTTTAATTGATATCAATTTAATAAAGAGAACAGTTTTTCTTTGGACGCCTTATTAAAAATGAAGACTACTATACAGGAGGTAGTCATGAAAATTAGGTGAGAATAGTCTTCATTTTATTGGCAGATATCTTCATAGACTACTATGACGCCCTACTAAGATATCGGAATATGTATGCAGTGGCATAACTAGGGTGGAGCGTGTGCCCTGGGCACAAAATTAAGGAATCAATTGGTTGTATTTAAAAGAAAAGTAGGTTTTTTGAAGCTCTTTTCCCAAGATTCTTAAAAATTGAAATGGTTTCAACAAAGTGTGGAGAAATCTTAAGGATACAGTCGTTTATACAACCCGGCAACCTCAAGCCGCGACAAAATAATAAGTAATATTATGTTTCAGAGATTTGCCGACCCAAAACCTCCATGCATGAAATTAAAAACTCATTTAAAAGGAAGGGCCGTTTCACAGATTTGAGGCTCGGTAGGGTAGGAGATAAGGAAAGATGGTTAAGGATGATTATCTCGGGAGGGTTTCTGATGGTTGCACACGGTATCCCTGATTCATACTGACTGTTATCAATTTCTTTGGAAATTGGTGATAAATTGTCCAAAAGTGACATTCCTATTTTCAATCAGCAAAGAGTGAAGAAAGGAAAATATTCCTCCATATTTTTCGTGCAGTGTAAGAGCAGTCCACAGCAACTTTAAAAGACACAAGTTCGCTATCTTTACATTGTTTTTAGTACTGAATATTTCCATATTTGTATGACGAAAATGCAATAGCGTTTATTTTAAATTTAATTTCGCAAAACATAGATGCTGTTGTTCTGCCAAAAGCAAACAAAAAAAAAAAAACAAAAATACTGAGAGAGAGAAGAGACCACATAAAGTTTTGAAATTCCTGGTAAAAATTATCAGTCCGTATTGATGTTTAAATCAAAATAAATGAAAGCGGTGTCTTTAATAATTAATTGGAACAAATATATAAAGAAACGAAATACAGTCCTGCCGTAATGTGAAACGTTTTCTTTCGCTACTGTCACCAATTAATTTTACTGTTAAAAAACACAATAAAATTTTCCTTGACTATCAAATCATTAAACTACCATTACTCAACATAAAATAATTATGTAAATATAGCAATAATTTTTTTTTGTTTGTAATCCTTATGTGTAGTACATGTACAATGTATTGTAATTATAAACACTTTTGCTTCATTAAAAGCCAGAAAGATTAATTTATAACATTTCAGATACCCTAAAGACTTCAAATTTTCTAGAAAAAAAATAAGGAAGTGCAATTTTACATGTCATAGACAAATTATTAACGTTGTAATTTCATTTCATATTTGAAACAGCATTTTTTCCTGTTGAAATAGCTTATCCTGTAATTTCATTTAATGAATTTCAACTTTTTTATAAGGCACTAGATAGAACATTATTAAACTTAATTAGTTGTAAATTTGGATTAATATATTTAGATATGTATGGAATTATATGATGAATTATATTATGAATATTATTAGTCACTAAGGCTTTTGTATGATTTTATGTTTTTTATCAAAAGATTTACTTCAATGTTGAGACTTTTTATATACTGTCTCTATGCAAAAAAGTAATGTATATAATTTTTTCTTTTTTATTCGTATATGTGTGGGGTTTTTTCCCGATTGATTAAGAGATTTGTACACATTTCATATTTTTCAAATACGAGATAAATGAAATGCAAATTTTATTCCTATTTTTCTAATACATCAAAAGTTTCTTACAAAAATCTTTGATTTTCTGATTGCAGCCATATTTAAAAGATTAAAGTTAGAATGCACCAAGTTTTCTGTGAAAATTTAGCGAAATTCCGTTAAAAAATTAGTAAATCCTAACAACTCAAAAATGTTTTATTTATTAATTTTTAAGTTTATTTACACTTTTAATTTTTGCACTCCCTGGCATAAAGTTTCCGAAAAGAAAATGAGGAACACATTTCAATATTAAAAGGGGGGGGGGGCGCAGTTTCGGTATTTGCCTTGGGCGCCATTTTATGTAGGTGCACCACTGTATGGATGATAATAAAATTTGATTGAGGAACCACAAATTTTCTTTTCTCTAACCATAACTTGGAAGTTTCCATTTCTTTTAATTTTAATATTCATCATTGTTTAAAGTTAAAATAAAACATGATCAATAAAACACCTTAATTAACCAAATTCCAAATGCATTTTTTCATACGAAAGTTTGCTGTAATGGTGAGAGTAGTGCCCGACTGAATTTATAGAAACACAAACTTTTACAACATCAACACATTCCTTTTACAATACAAATCAGTGGTTCAAAATCTTGTCTTTTTTTAGGTTGATACACCATACATGTAAAATTTTGCCAAATTCCCTGAAACATTTGCAACCTTATCAATATTGAAACTTTTAGAGAAAAAAGAGAAACATTTTTCATTTTATTAAAAAACTTACAAAAATTTGCTGTTCATGACGCTAGGAGCTCAAGACATTTTCAATAAGTTTTCCAGTACTTTTTAATAAAATTTATAATAGCTGCAGGCACAACAAATATTTTGAAATGTTCCATATAAAAAAAGGCATATTTATAAGTGCTACCTTATTTATTAAGATAAAGGAATTTAAATCTAGAAGATATTTTAGATTTTTAAAAAAAGCTAACAGAGAAAGAAAATGTCTTATCAAGAAATCAGAATTTAAAAGATTTAGGTAAAGTAAAAATTTATATCAACGACCAATTACTCTGTTGAGAATATTATCAGTTTCACAAGCCAAAGATATATAATTTTTTTTTCTTTCCGATTTTAGTTTTTTTTAAATTTTTTTTTCTGAAAAGTAAGAAATTTTGTCCATTCTTCTCTGGGATAACAGGCATTTTGATGCAGACTAAGGCTACTTGCACACACACACCAATTTTTGTACACTAGTTTGAAAATGGTCTACTTTTGCAGACAATGCTTTCCTTGCACACACACCGATTCGTGTCGGTCGGTTTTATACCGGATGTACATCTGGTCATTCTCGAATACATTATCAATTTCTTCTGCCATACTTGAAAAAACATAACACAATAATTAGCCAACATATCACAAACTAAAATCACCATTTAAATACTTAAAATTTTTTTTACGTATTTAAATAAATTTTTGAAATATTAATTTTACTTAACTTACTATGTACCTTTATTATTAGTATATTTAATCGATAATAATAGTTACATCTGAATTTATCATAATGAAAATGTTTTGAATTGACAAAGTATATTCTAACTTAAGTAATATCGAGTTAATTTAATGCTAAATACTGAACCAATATGAAGTGCAAATGAAAAATATGTAATATTAATTTTTCAAACCAACATAATCTATGCTTGTTCTTATTTCAAAAAAGAAAACAAATAGTTTAACAGATGTTTTATTTTTCAATTTATTTTCCTGTAAAGATTAGTTAAAAATACCTTTCTCATATACTAAAAGTGTCGCCGAAATATCAGAGATCAATTTGAATGGAACAAGAAATTTTTCATAAAAATGTGTGAATTATGAAATACAAACCAACAAATTCGAAAAAAATATAATTTTAACTTTTATGCATTTATTCAAATGTAAAATGTGCTTTAATAACTGATAAAAATCATACATAATTTCTAAGTAGTAAATTAATTTTTAAGTTTATGAAATTCTCATTGTTTGTTAAACATCATATAAAACAACAGTTTACATTATACAAAATTAAGGCACATTGCCTCGAAAGCCTATATTGGCTCATAAATTAATTACAAAGTTCAAGTGTTATTTAGTACTTAAAACTAAACTGCAACTAAACAGAAATAAATATTAAGTTAGAACAATGAAAAACGCTTCCTTGTTGTGCCCTTTTGTACACTCTTGTACAAAAATACTGTTGTCAAAACATTTTCAGCTATTAAGTTTTATTAAAAGGATTCTAATTTTATTTCCGATTATCATTCTAGTAAAATAAAATAAGTTTTGAGATTACATTAAGAAATAAAAGTGAAGTGAAACGAAAAAAATGTTTTTGATTTTCAGCAGAAAATGGGTTTGCAACGTAGGCGGACACCTTAAAAATTGACTTGGCAATACAGCCAAATTATAATGGATTAATATTAAAAATTTTTGTGATAATAATCTAACACTGTGGAAAGTAATCACTTCAACATTCGAAAAAAATTTAAATTTCCATTTATTGGGTTAATAAATCAAAACTAAGGGAGAAACCACGGTCAAAACAGCAAATTTATATTTATTTCCAAGGCTGTCGGAGAGTAAATTTGTTTTGGGAATTATTCTTATTTAAAAGTGAATTATGTTAAATGAAAATTCATTAGAAAATTATGTTTAATTAACTATCACTAACTTTAAAGCATTGCAATTATTCAACAAAGATTTATTAAGCTAATTAAATATAAATAATATATCAAGTACAAAATGTAATTAAAAATAGAAATAAAAGTATGGAATGTATGCAGAATCATTAATATTATTTTAAAATTAGAAAAACCGACTTGTTAAAATGTAAAAAAAGCATATATATATTTTCAGAGACTCCTAAATGTTCCAGCGCTTGGTCTTTTAACAAGCTTAATCTGCCACAGAGAATCATTTTTTTAAACTATCCACTAAAAATTTCTTTATGTATAAGTAATTTTCTCAACTTTATAAAGAAAAAAATACCCTTAAAAATATTGTTAAATATTTTTTTCAAATTGTTACTAATTTTATTATTTTGCCACGAAAGTGAAGTCGATCGGCTGAAATCGGTGTGTGTGCAAGCGCCAGTAGGTTTATATGTGTCACTGGGACCCCACACCTACCGATGTCGGCGAAGTGCAGTGGCAATTCTCGACAGCCGATCGGTTTTTTGCAGGCGCCGGTACGTGTGCAAGCTCCAACTGTTCTCTATACACTACTAATGGAATGTTGCAGACCGGTTTCAAATCAGTCAACATGAATCAATGTGTGTGCAAGGGGCCTATGGGTTTTCATTTAACCTCTTGACCTACAAATTTATTTACCTCCTAATTGGATGACACCACCCAATTTTAATATTTCAACCCAGTGGCAAAATACTTTTCAACAGTCTGCAACGGAAGTTGGGTCTCTTAAAAATAGTCTGCAAAATAGTGCGGGACTATAAATATTTTGCTTTCTTTTTTTAAATACTTATATATCAACTTACAACTATTAAAATACGACAAATATAAATTAAAAACCATATAACATCTTTATTATTTGTATAATATAATTTTATAAATTAATAAACAAAAACATAAGAAGATTAATCTTTTCTTTGGGAAGATAATTAATAATAATGAAGTATCAAGTTGTTTCAGAAATAATATTAAGCATGCTATACAAATACCCATGCAGAAAATTATATTTGGGTACTTTTCCGTTTTAGACACAGCACTTGGTGTCTTTCTGTTTTGGTGATTTTTCCGAAACATCACTAGCTCATGTAAATGAAATATTCTTAAATATGTTAGATGTTATTTAAAAATTTACGCCTCCTGATTATTGTAAAAAAAATTAAGTACGTCAAAGAATGTCTTTCTTGTATGTTTTTAATTTAAAATGCAATAAATAATTGCTTTTTTTATGAAACAAAAATTTTGAAACTTATTAGCACATTTATCTGATTTAACATTAATTTCTGCAGCAATTCTGTGACTGGGCGACTCGAGGGAATCCGGAATTTCACTGGTAATTTTGGTAGTGTCTGTCTGTTCTGGAATAATTTCTTCTTCATTTCCCGAAAGATCAGGCTTAGAACGTTTAAAATTGGGGCAATCTTGGCTTGAACTCTGTTCCTCGTCTTGATCTATTTCAGAATTTCTTCTTTTTTCGCTCTCGTTTTTAAAAAACGATTGAATTGCACGCGTAGAGATCGATCGAAACTTCGGAGGTTTATTTCCTGGTGTAAATAATGCCGATTTAAGTTTTTTCGTAATAATGTAGCATCGTAATCAAAACAGCGAATTTTATCTATTTACGCATCCATCTTACAAGGAGAGGACACGACTTGGGAAATTCAATTCGGGATGAAACTTGGCATATTAGTAGCATACCATTAGGGTGTTCACCCATCAATCTAAAAAAGTGCAATGGCCAGCCAATTCGGAGGAAATGGCCCTCAAACTTTGGGCTCAACTTATATACCAGTAACTCTTGTCGAGAAATCAGAGCTCAGATGTCAGCGCGCTCGCTTATCATTCGGAAGGTCTGCAGTTTTGGTCCTGGCTGAGGTTTCCATATTTTTATTTTTTTCAAAATTATTCCAAATTAAATTAAAAATTAGAAAAATATTTTTAATCAAAACTTTAATTATTTTTATGCAGAAAATAACTTTATTTATATGATACTTGAATTACAGATAAAATAATAATAAAAATAATATATAAACGGTAAAATAATTATAAATACATCTTTAATGGTGATAAATATTAACTATACTTAAAATTCTCATTCTAAATTCATTGAAAGTTTTAAATTATTGGGTTTTTATATTCACAAATTCTTCGTTCTTATTTTATCTTGAAAACAGTAGAAAGCAGATGTTAATATATTGAATATATATGGAGATGATCCAATATTTTAATGCTGGAATAAAAATAGCAGAGAGCAGCTGTTAGTCTATTAAATGCGTAGGCAGATGGTCCGAAATTTCAATAATTGAAAAGGGACCAATGGATAAATGGCTTTACTCATTATCGTATGAAATTCTTCGACAGTGCTTTTACTTATATTCCCTTTAGAAGCAAGGAACAAACGAGGTAATTCACCTTGGATTTTGAAGTGTTTCGCATTGCTTTTTGATTAAATTAGCATAATACAGAGAGTTAAAATATTCTAAAGTGAAAATGTCTATGAATTGTAATACTGCTAGTGTGTCGGAGGTTGAAGATGGAACCACACAAGAATCACTATACAGTGAAGTGTCAAAGTTGAGATTAAAAGATGCTGTTATTTATTATCAAGGTTTACTGGCTCAAAATAATTTAATTTCATCAGAATCTTCAGCTTCAATTTCTCATGAAGCAATGTTGATGGGTGAAGAAATTTTCCAAAATACTTTGGCCATCCTGACTGAAAAAATTGTGAGTGATGAAGAACTTATTCATGAAAATGAAAGGTGTCAAGAAAGTTATTTTCTGCCCAAAAATAATTAAAGTTTTAATTTTAAATATTTTTTTTAAATTTTTAATTTAATTTGAAATAATATTGATAAGAAACACAGCCAGGATCGAACTGCGGACCTAGCGAATGGTAATCGAGTACACTGACATCTAAGCTATCAGAGCACTGACTGCTTGTGGAGAGTTACTGGTATATAAGTTGTGCCCAAAGTTTCAGGGCCATTTCCTCCGAATTGACTGGGCATTGCACTTTTTTAGATTAATGGGTGAACACCCTAATGGTATGCTACTAATATGCCAAGTTTCATCACAAATTGAATTTCCCAAGTCGTGCCCTCTCCTTGTTAAAGTAAAAACCCCGTGTTATTTCCAGAAACAAAAGCTCCATGCCAGAAACGTATCGGAATGAAACGCGTAGAAAACATTGGCCGAGACCAATACCGATATGAGGCACTTAGCATACTTCAAGGTCAAATCACAGTCGCTAGGGGAGCCCATTCAGCATAGGGAAGAAAGAGGGCAAGGGACGATGATTGCGCAAGGGCTAGAGGATTCAATGTGCATTATATAGTAATTGTTAAGTTCTTTTGCAAATGTGATTAAGAACTTTGATATTTTTCATGATTGGATTTATTTTATGAGCACATGATAAACTTTATTACAAAATAGTCTGCAGACACTGTCCAAAATCTGCGACGTACGACGCAGCGTCACGGTGATTCTGCCACTGGGTATTTCAATCTATCTAAGATGGTAAAAGATACTTCAGATATTTAAGCATGTCCAAGTGATTGTTGGCTGAATGGCTTGAACTGCAATACAGCAGTGAAAAGTACTTTTACAACTTAACTGCACTTTTATCAAAAATTAGGGAGGTAAAAAACTGCATGAAAATCAAATTGGCATGACTGGAAATACAGTCTTCTGAATTTTAAAATGAATGAATTATTTACAAACATTATCATTTTACAAAGTTGCAACTGAAAAACGTCAGGATATTGGCTCATTTTAAAAATGTAATGATTTTTAAAAAATTGTTCCAATTAGCACATCCTTAATCTGTAAAATATAGGTACCTATAGCATGGGTGAGTGGGTTGGCATGGATAATAAATAAACAGCTTTAAGTGCAGTGGACATGCATGTTCTCTTATCAGAAATTAGCTGATATACTCAGCGTTGCTCAAGATGAAAACATTTTCATAGTTAATATCTTTAAAGCAGGGTTGTCGATTTTTTTTTTTATTTAAATCAAGTTTTATTTTAATGATTTTTTAAACTATATATATATTTAACATTTGTATATTAGACAATGAGCCCTACAGTCATAGAATTATATATATATATAACAACATACCAGTCATTAAGCTGTGCTTCCTTTTTCAAAAAAAAAAATTAATTCAAACACATAACAACTGTTTAAAAAATATTTGTGCATGCAAGCCCACAAGCATTCCCTTTTATAAGTTTAGATCATAGTTTAAATTGCACTATGTAGATGTTTGTATTCCTTTTGGAACATTTATATGTATTACTTAATTATCTTACATTTGAACATTATTGCAATATAAAAACTTTGTTGTCCCCAACACTATTTAGTTTTCTCCAATATCAAAATGAAACTCACTGCATTTTACTATGTTCTTTCTTTGTCAACAAGATCCTTTCACAATATTTATTTTATTTTATAAAAAAGGAGCTTCTCATACTTTGGATTTTATTGTGTTGCTTATTAGAGTTTTATTTAAAAATCTAATTTGCTTGTGTTCTCAAAAATAAAGATATATGGAAGTACTTTAGTTACATCAATTCAATGAAATATATTCTTTCTTTAAATATACATTTAAAAGTATTTTAAAATCACTATTTAAAGATACATGAAAATTTTTATTTCATTAAAGCAGATGAACTTGATATTTAAAATAAAGTGATTTAAATCAGTGATTTTTTTTTAAAAATCAGTCGATTTAAATCGCCGCAACCCTGCTTTAAAGTAAAAACAACTTTTATATAAAATATTATAATATACAAAATCCTTTTTTAATGTCTTTAACATTTTTTTAATTTAAAAGAGGATAAGAATTAAATCGGGCAATTTTTAAAAATTGCTGAAAGCTAATATTTTTTCTACAAGTTGTTAATATCTGATATAAGTACTTCAGACTTTGCTCACAAATGCTGACATATAAGAAAGGTTTTATGACCATTAATTAAATAATTAATTTTTCATTAGTAAAAAAAAAATCATCCCAACAATTCTAGGAATATCAGCTGGTAAAAAATAAAATATTTATTTGTCACGAAACCTTCCTCAAACCTAATAATATTATAAATTTAAAGAATAATTTTGAGTAGTTTCGATTTAAATGCATAAGCTATATAAAATGCTGAAGCATTTTCTTTTTTGAAAAAGTATTCACCAGTGAAGGGTTCCCGGAAGCAGAAAGTACTTAAAATCGTGACGTATGCCGCAGAACAAACGCAATCTTTGCAGAAACATTTCATCCTTAAAAAAAAAGGCCATTAATGAGCTTGCATCAGAGATCCAGATTAATGAAATTTATGGTATTTAATATTTCTATTCCCTTGTTGGAAGTAATTTGTGAATCTTGGGATCCACAATCGACAAAATTGTTCAAAAAAGACCCACAGCAATTGATGGGGATGACTGACAAAAGAATGTTTATTCATTCCCATGGTGCACCACCTGGCCATAAATCTGTCAGAGAATTGTTAAAAGCAACCACTGTCGTAGTGTACAGGTCAAATTTTCATAAACATTTTGTGAAGAGTACTTGCCCATTAATGTCACAGTATTCGACTTCAAAAGTAATTGACAGAATTGCAAATTCTGAATGTATGCCTTGGTTTCAAATAATTTTAATATAATGTTTTGTCATTAATGAGTAATAAAGATTCTACTTGATAATTAGTATTTTTATATCTATTTTGAATTTTACTGTGGTCCGCCAAATTTGGACAAACTGCCTGCAGAACATTTCCAAGTGTTTGAGGTCTTGTTGCCGAACACTGGATATAATTCTGCTCCTGGAGAGGGTTGAACCTCGGAAACTATAGACTCAATATTATTAGCTTTATCAGCTGAGCCAGGGAGACATATTGTTGGATATAGATGTTTCTACTTTTTGTTCAATATCAAATACAGATTCACCATCACGTTTGGATTTCTTTAGGGCACAAACTATTTTTGAGTTTCACTTTTATCTATATAAATTGCTTCATAGCATTTGTGAGCCAAATTTGAAGAAAACCTATTCATTAGTTTGAGTTCTTATAGCATACAAACTTATTTAGGTGATTCACATTTATTACAATATCATTCAGCTTTCTAAGTTTGTTAGCAGAACAGCTTGAACTGTGCATGTACAGTGGAAAGTTTTTAATTAATAAAAGATTTACTATTTAATTAATTTTCACAAAACCTTCACTAAATCCTTCCCTATGCTTCATAGTAATTGAGAGCAAAATTTAAAGAAATTATATTAAGTTGCTTGAATTTCTATAGCATATGAAACATGGTGTTCCAGTTTTATTTATATAGATAGTGTGATTGTTGAACTGCCAAAAATGTTATATTCAGGAACTTTGAAAACCTGGAATTGTTTTGCCAACCATTATTTGATATGAATACAAGTTTCCCAACATTTCAAGCAGCTCATCTCCCCCATCATACGAAATGGTTTAAAAGCCTTCAGCAACGAACACCTATACTACAAAATGGAAAATATTAACACTGAAACATAATTTAAAACACTAGATTCAATCGTTTACAGTGAGCTACGAATAATATTTATCAAGGTATTTCTAAAATCCCAAGGAAAAAATGATGAATGTAACTTTTCAAAAATTTATCAACATTTTTAATTTACTTCGAATACTTTATATTGTTAAAAAGTTAACAAAAAATGTTATTTGCAACCCCTGCAGTTCCCCAGCCCTTTTTTACAAAATTTCATACATTAAAAAAAAATTATAGCAAATTAAGGAAATTTATAATGAAAGACATTTTAGGTTTTTATTTTTTTAATATTGGAGGAAAACTGTCCTTGACCAAAATATCAAAGTCAGAAGCAAAGGGTTATTATTAGATAAGCAAGATTAAGAACAGATGAATACACATCATGTTTCTTTTCAAATTAACATTTTTTGAAAATGTTTATTTTGCCTGGAAGGTAGAAGACTTCTTCTCAAGCTGAAAATTCTTTTAAATTGAAAAATTTGTGACTTTACACTGAAATTTGCAAACAGTAGACAACTTGATTATGTTAATTATCACTGAAAAAGATTTCAATTGTAATAAGACTTAATATTATTTTCTAGTTACTAAAAAGATTACAACACGACTAAGAAACAATATGCAGATGTAAAATTCAACTGATCCATCATATTTTCGATTTACAGCAGAAACACATTGACTTAATTTTCTAACTCATACTTCCAACTAAATAATACTTATTGATTTTTTCATCTTAATGTAGCCTTACAGAGAAGGTTAAAAAACAAATTTTAATCTTGAACTAAGCACTAAAACACATTCCTCAAGTTTCTGCTTTCAACTGACGATTTAAATCCACATACAAGACAGACAATATATATAAATAAAATGAACCATATATATTTTAAAAACTGTCTTAAATAACTTAACAGCTAATATTATCAAAAAATATTTTAATAGTTCAGAAATTACCTTTCTGTTGAAACAATATGAAAAACACAAACTTAAAAATAATTGATTTAATCAATTTCAGATTTTATTACATCAGAAACTTTGTTTTTAGAACTGCCTTTCCTTTTCTTCTTATCACTCTTGTCTTTTTTATGACTTTTGCTTTTTTTATGCTTTTTAGATTGTTCACCATCTAACTTATTTTTCTTTGAACCTTTCTTTTGTGATTTCTTGTCCTTTTTAAGAACGGCCCCAGAGGCAAGAACTTTACCCTTTTTCTTTTTCGATTTATCCTTTTCTTTAGATTTTTTGTCTTTACTCTTTTTCTTCATCTTACTTCCAGGAACAAAATTATCAGAAGTTTTCACTGGTGAAGATATTTCTCTCTTTAGAGACAGTAAAGCAGCAGTAATAGTCTCATCATCCGGCATGTCAGGTAATTCATTTTTAACTTCTTTTTCTTCAAGTGGAACAGTCTTATCTTTACATTTTTTCTTTTTCTTTGGCATTTCATCTGCAGTTGATTGCTCTGACGTATCCATAAATGAAGATTCACTTTCTCTTTTACGTTTTTTAGAGAATTTTGCTGTTTCAAACCCTGCAGAAGTATTTAAGTCTAAACTTGATATATCTCCACTGAAAGTACGATTATTTGGTTCCCCTATGAGGGAAGGAGACAAGTCCCGTTTTTGTTTCTTTTTATGCTTTTTTACACGAGTGTTGTCTTCAAAGGTTGTCTCTTCTTCCTTTAATGCTTCTAGAATTTCAGAATGGTTGAAACTGCTAAAATTTTGAATTAGTGTGTCACAGGAAACTGTATCTGAAGACAGATTATTCGCATTCAAATAATTTCCAACATCTGAATTAGATTTATCATTATGCTTCTTTTTCTTTTTTGGCTTCTCATCAGAGGTCGATACATCTGATGTATCCATGGAGGAAGATTCACTGTCCCTTTTAGGCCTCTTTGACGACTTCTTTTTAGATTTTGTATAACTTGAAAGTGGTTTCTTAAAATTCACATCATCATCGTTAATTTTCGAACCATCAAAAGTGTGATTCAGCAATCCATCGTCAGCACTCTCATTGCTGGACCCAATTCCTTCGTCAGTATTGTTTGATAACTCAGGGGTATCAACTAAATTGCTGAATGTTTGTGGAGGAAACAATTCTCTCATCAGTTGGATACATTTGCGGGTAATTTTACCCTTTACACTCAATACCATATTCCGATCAAAACTGAAGGATAATATCTCAAACAAAATCTCACGATTAAGGCATATAAATGGTGCTAACTCTTTTGATGAATCACTGGATAGATGAATTGAGCCATTTATAGTGTCTTCAATATGGCATACAATGTGCTCTTTAAATATCTTATATATCTTTCCCTTAACAATATCGCCAACCTTTGGACAAAATAAGTCAAAAGTACCTTTGACATTATAATACACAAATGGTTTGTTGGGTGTAATGAATCCAGAAGATGAGAGCGAATAATGTTTGTAACTCACAACAACACCTTGAAGTTGCTTCGAGTACTGACACTTCCAACTTTCTAAAATTTCAGCGATGCCCGATATTTCATTAGATATAAACGTTGCAGGGAGAGGTATTTGAACTGTTCTGGTAACTTGTTTTATGCATGAAAATTTTTTTTCAGCCATTTTATATGAAATTTTTAAAAATTTCCCGCTACTTAAAACATTTGAACTTGAATGAGAGGAGTTATGGGATTTGAAGCAACAAAGGCTGTAATCCCCTACTTAAAACACACGCGGTAAACAAACAGCAATGTAAACTGTGATGTGAAGTATTGCGAAAATTATTGCCAATATTCAAGTGACCTAGTTTCTATCATTGTAATTACTCATTTATAGCATATAGCCCAGACCCTTGAGAATTACTGAAATATTACGAATATGTTAAGTTATAAAATTTATTACATGAAAATATAGAAGAAATAATTTTTCAAAAACTGTGCTTTCATTCTTTAGGATTCTATCTTGAATCTGCAAACTGAAGAATGCTCACCTCTAGTGCGACAGTAATCCTATGCAGATATACTAACGGCCCTATTCTGGTACCCGGGTGTGTTGTGAGCGTTTCGCCTTTCGACCGCGGGGAATTATGGGTCTATTCTGATACCCCTGGTTGGGCTGGGAGACGTCACTTTTTCCGCCCGTTAACGACAAGTGCGATTCTCGTACCGTTTTTCCAACCGGTTGAGATCTCGCTCGGTCGAAAAAAGGACTCCGATTTCTCGCCAGCTCTGTACCTGGCGTAAACACTATTCGCTAGCGAGAAGTGTTGTTTCGATATCAGAACTTATCAAATTTTCGTTTAAAATGGAGGCTGCTAAGACGTTAATTGTGTTTTGAAAGGGTTTATCGGGATAAATGTAATCCATTTGACCAATCTGAAGAAGAATTTATCAATTACTTTAGATTTTTTTAAAAGTAGTTAAATCTGTTATCGAATTTAAATAATTTAATCTAATAATTTAATACGACAATTTAAAGAAATTAAATCTTTAAAAGTAGTTAAATCTTTTAATACTCAATCGAGATAGCTAATTATCAACTATCATTATTGACTAAGATTAATTACATTTAAAGATTTAATTACTTAATATTTTCTTATTAAATTGAATTAGGGTAAAATTTTAACATTTTTTTTTTTAACATTGAGTTTGGAATGTATATATCATTACAATTTTTTTATTTGGGCTTTAATTCAAAGAAATTTGTCAAATATTTACAAAGTAATTGCAAAATCTGACAATAAAAGAATTCTTCTTGTTCCTTGATAAAGATGTAATTTTTTTAATGTTGTGAAAACTTGCTGAATTTAATAACTTTTTCATGTTTTATTTTCTTATGTAATTGGAAAAATAAACAAATGGTTTGTAATATTAATTTATAAAATTTATTTATGTTAAAATAATTGGCATGGAAAAAAGTTTATTACTTTTCCTCTCTTTAGAAAACCGATAAAATTACATCAAAATATTGAAAAAAAGACTGCAATTTATGTTCTATAAATGTATAATATTATTATAAATGTATATTTTGTAAAAGATAAATGGTTTAACCCCCCCCCCCTTAACAATGGACTTATGAAAGCAAGAAAGATGCATTATAATGCATCTTATAAGAGCACCTCTTATCCTTGGTGTCTTTTGAAAAGATGCGATCAACTTCCCCACTTAAAATTTGTGGATATTTTTCAAAATAATATAACATAATGAGCAAATGTAAGCTTCGCCATAGTTCCTTTGGCGATTCAAAACTCGAACTGAATCTGTAACCATGAACAAAAATATCGCATGACGATAGCTTGATTTGCTGTGCGAGCAGCAGAAATACGTCACTTCCTAGCGTAAAGCGCGATGTTTGAAACGACCGAGGTACAAGAATCAGACCCCTTCTTTCGGTCGAGAAAAAGCCATTTAACGTCTCGCGGTCGAAAGGCGAAACGATCCCAACCCAACCGGGGTACGAGAATAGACCCGTTAATGGCTTTTTCACGACCGAAACAAGTGATCTTATTCTCGTACCTTGGTCGTTTCAAAGGACTGGCTTTGCGCTAGGAAGTGATGTATTTCTGCTGCTCGCGCAGCAAATCAAACGGTCAGGATGTGCTATTTTTGTTTTATCCATTTATAGAACATAAATTGCAGTCTTTTTTTCAATATATTGATGTAATTTTACCTGTTTCCTAGAGAGTGGAAAAGTAATAAACTTTCCTCCATGCCAATTATTTTAACATGAATAAATCTTATAAATTAATATCACCTACAAACCATTTGTTTACCTTTCCAATTATTTTATTAAAGTATAATTTGATTTCATGTACATAGTTGTTGCTAGACGGTATACAAATATTATATACTTATTTAAACAATTTGTGATTAAAAAGTAAAATCAAATAAAATCCAAGGCATTCCCATTCTAATAAAACACTGAAGACAAATTATCAATGTGTGTTAATATTCCCCCCCCCAAAAAAAAGCATGACAAAACAGAACAACACACAGTTTTCAAAACTAAAATAAAATAAGGAAATCTATGCGAACACCGACTTATTTTTCTGTGTTTTGATGCCAAATGTTTCAGTTTATCAATTCAAGAACTTGGAAATACTGCATGAGTGTAAACATTATGAATGTGATTTTAATTTATAATGCAATGCAAACCTTCGGTGTGAGAATTTCCCACTTGTTCAATAAGGCAAGATAGTTTTTTTTTTATCTAGTTCTTTCTTAACAGACACCATTTACATTAAGGTTAAACATTTTAAGTTAAAAGACAAGTAAAAGTCCTTTATGTAAAGAAGTATTATTAATATTTGCACATCAATAAACTGTCTTTTCTATTTTATGTATATAGTACTTCATACCAGTTTAGTGCTTATAAGTAAAGAGATGCACAAAGTTAGTGGTGTTAGAGAAGGCCAGAAAACTCTGGAACACAAAAATCACAATTCAGTACACAAATAAAAGGTATATATTTTTTTTTATGCCAGATGCTAAAAAGATAATATAAAGTGAATAAAATTAACTAAATGAAGTTGAAATCTTTTCTATTATAATACCCAATCTTTTCACAAACAAGAATTACTTTTTAGAATTTGAAGTTTCAAACTTTGTTTTCCAACACTTAGTATTTTAGTATTTTTTTTAAGTAATTATCTAAAAATGCATTTATAGATGATCAAAGTAACATTTTAAGAATTTTTTCATCACTGTTTTATTAACAAAATAATGTTTGAATACATTTTCAGAATTAAGGCAATTTCTTGTCGACTTTTGGATGTAATAAAGTCCTTTTCAAACTCAAAATAAAATTTCTAAATACTATAACTATGAAAAATAGCATTAACTGCATTTGAGATTGAGCAATGAAGCAGCTGTGCCCCAACTAAATTTAAAAATAAGGCCAAAGTTTTCAAGTGTCTTATCTAACACAAAATTTCTTTTGCAGGCATCACATTTAAATTTTTTAACAGCAATAAACACACAATATCTAGCTACGTAATGGACCGAAAATCTTTCTACCTAATACTGTATACTTATAATCAATTTTAATACTTAGCCAAAAGGAAAGAACTGCATTTTCATATCTACATCACTAAAATCTTGTAAAAAATTTTAGTCTTTCAACTGCAGTCACATAGAGTCATGTTATGACAACTACATACATATTCAAAATTATGCTTACTTTACAGACAAACTGAACTGTGTCGAGGTAAAATGGATTATAGTAAATAAAACACAATGAAATATTTCAGAAATAAATTTCCTATTATTCCTTACTAAAAGAAATGAAAGCTGAATCCTGTTGTTTCGATGAAAGGAAATTAGGGCTATTACAAGCAAATTCATTACTTGTTGCATGCATAAATATAGCCTTCATTTTGTATAACTAATATTTCAATTCCATTCGTATATTCAATATTAACATCTCATTGCCATACTAAAAGAATGTCAAATGTTTTTTGAGTGATAAAGAAATAATTCATTTAGTATTTGTAAAAATTAAATTTTGCATCTTAACATTGAGTTATGTAAATTTAGAAACTTTTCATTTTCTATAACTGAATGATTTCCTTTATAAAATTTAAATAAAATGGTTTAGAAATTTCCTCAGAATTCAAAGATAATGGTTATAATAAGTGTGCATGTACATAAATATTTAAACAACTGTTTCACAAATTAAGTTAAAAATGAATATAAACTATTATGAAAGGTATGAAATACTAACTGAACATTTATAGAAAAATGATTTTCTGTTGATATAGATGAAACTTTGGTATTCCTGAGTATTACTTGAAGTTCTATTCCATTTTAGTTAAATTCCATTTTAGTTTTGGATTGATGTTATCTACTCAAGGAATATTTAATCCAAAAAGGCTTCTGGCTGGCTCATACCTAAATATCTATCATTGCCAGCAAAGTGTTGATATGTGCCATAAAAATGTAAAGCACATAAGTTATTAAAGAGGTATAAAATAAGGTATAAGTAGAGCACATAAAAGTTATTAAATTCAGCATGTTTTCACAACATTAAAAAAGCCACATCTTTATCAAGGAACAAGAAAACAAATTCTTTTATTGTCAGATTTATAATTAATTTGTAAATATTTGACAAATTTCTTTGAATTAAAACCCAAATTTAAAAAAAAAACTGTAATGATATATATGGAATGAGGAAAGTCATTCCACACTCAATGTTAAAAAATCTAATTAGTTAGTTAGAAACTGCATCATTCTTAAATTTAAATTATAGGATAGATGCTCCACTTTTGGCCACATTGGATCTGTTTTTCCAATAATTAATCAGTAATTTCAAATTAACCAATAAGAAGCATTCCAACATTTTAAACAATCCTTATTTTATTATTTTCAAGCTGATTATTTTAGTTTTCTCAAACATGTGGCTTGTAAAAAAAATTAAATGCATGATCATGTATGTATGCTCATAACTGTTAAGGTTTTTGTTAAGGTACAAGGTTTTGCAGTTTTTCATTATCAGGCTCTCAGAATTAAATGATTAATCTCAAACTGATTACCTTTAGGGTTTGAGTTAAGCTTTCTTTTTATTCTGATTTCATATCAAAATTAATTATTTTTAAGATTAAATGGGTGGTGGCCAAAACTGGTACTTTAAATTTACTATATGTGCCAGTTTTGGTCATGCAAGTGGCCAAAATTGTAACATGTAATGTTCCAGTTTTGGCCACATGCTTCATTATTGTGTTTTAAGCCATTACATAAATTTAAGAATATCTGGATGAAACAAAATCAACTAATTTAGTTTTTTTCTAAAATAAAACCAACTAACTTAGTTTTATTTCTAAAATAAAAGCAACTGATTTAGTTTTATTTCTAAAATAAAAAGTAAATGATATAGTTTTGTTTCTGAAATGAAAGTAACTGTTTTAGTTTTGTTTATAAATAAAAGTAACTGATTTATTTTTGTTTTCATTTTACATAGTAATGGATCCAATCAAAAACAAGTAATATAAAAAAAATTAAAGTCAATTCCTACTTAGGTGATTCGAGATATAATGAAAAATGCAGGGCCGGCCTTAAGCCGATTGCTCCAAATAGGGCCCCGCGCTAGCGTGCTACAAAGAATGTAATCGAATTTTTTAAAATTAAAATCAATTAATTATTGTTTTTAACAAATTATTGAAAAAAAACATGTTTTTGTTGGATTACAGAAATATGATTTGTTTTAATAGATTTAAGAAATTTAAATAATTTTTAATTAATTTTTTTTTTGCAAATCTAAATTACTAGCGGATGTTCACGATAAAATAAAATAAGATTTTTCAAACGTTCAGATGCGAAATAAAAGTATTTGCTTCCATTTGAATGTCGTGGATATAATAATAATTAATGGGAATTCAGTTTGAGTTGAATTTCTAAGCAATTTTTTTTTTTTTGAACATCGAGAAGACTATTGACTCTTATAGTAATTTTGATTGTCTGAAATAAAACGATTTAACTCTTTTCTACGCAATCATTAAAATAATGATGAAAATGTTGATTTAAATCTGATTATTATTTATTTTTATTAAACATGCATTTGATACCATTGCATATTTCTTTCTACTGTACTAGTAAGTCTTTTAAGGTGAGTATTATATAGAAATTACGAGTAGTTTGCTTACTGAAGAAAAGCTAATTTTAGTAGAATAAATTAACCTTAAACTGAAATAAATAATGTTTTTAATTAAGTTTATTAAAACTTTGCAAGTGAAAGCTTAATTAGCTGATCTTAAATTTGTAGTCTTGAACTATATGCCTTATACGGCAATTATAAATATAGCTACAGATGTTTTGAAAGAATTAGCCGTAAAAAAAAAGGAAAGGTAGTTTCTGAAACCTTCCCCTTCGTAATTTTCTCTAATAACCTTTTTGTAGTTTTATATCCTGTTATTTTATAATTTTAAAATTGTCCGATTCTATAAATAAAGAATATTGAGATTGGTTAATAGAAAATGTTTTGCAAATTATTAACCGCTTTGTCTGAAATCAATTGAAAATTATAATTTTGTATTTTTTACAATCAAACTACTGAAACCATTATTCTTGAATGATTCGTTATCTCAGTTTCGCATAATGTTTTGTTTTTTTAGTTTATCATAATATTTGTTGCCCCAAAACTCCTTATAAACAAGGCAAATTGGCAGGGCACGTGGCGAGGAGTCTCCACATCTGGGGTGAGGGATCCAAAATGCCGACTCTCGATGGTATCAGACTAAAAGACAAATATTTTTATAGTGCCTATATACATACATGTTCCTACTGTGTATCAATAATATCATTTCAATCACTTGCGAGGACACGAAATATCTAAGCTCAAACGTAAAAGACAAAAGACCTGCTTCAATACGCATTAAAAAAAATAAAGATAAAATTTAGCTTAGCAAAGGCAACGATTTTATTCCCTCCTCGGTAGAAGTCTCTAAGTTGATGGAAAATAAATTAGTCTCTATAAATCACTCTTGAAGCACTATTGATTAGAAAGCTGTCAATGTATCTGTGGTGCCATCAGAAAACATAGGAGAAAGCTACAGAAAGATCATCTGCAAATGCCCTCAGGGAACTAAATTTTGTAAAGATCTAGAGCATAAAACCATTTGGAATTTATTTAAAATATAGCCATAAAATTTGAGAACAAAATGGATAATAATGTTAACAAACCGACAAGAAGATTCCAATGTCCACATAAACTAGTTTGGAAAAACCACGTAGAGTGTCAGCTTTATGTAAGCATCCTCACAGTCAAGACTTACTAGATCGCCATATAGCCTGTTTGGCCAATATAATCAAAAGAACAAATCAACAATACAGTACAATTTTATTAATATAAATTATTCTTTTATTATCACTATAATTATTATTAACTGAATTTTACTTACCATATATTACAATCTAATTCAATTAAGTCATAAATAAACATTCCTGAATAATAAATAATATACATACATATAATATTTTAAAAAATACAATAATAATCAACCTTAAGGTTTAACTAGTATGCCACTAAAATTTCATTCCTAGATGTGGAAAATAAAAAAAATCATACCTAAAAGCTAAACTACTTGGTACTTTCTTTTTAGGTGAATAGGTAACTTAATTTAATTATTAGGATATTTGAACAAAAAACACATCAAGGTGTTAATTTTTAAATATCAAACAATAAAACTATCAATTTCATACTTTAATTTTACATTTAAAATTTGATAATTATTTCATTTAGAATCAAAATAGAAATATTTTACAAGAATAGATGACAAACCATTATTCAATTACATTACTAATCTCGATAATAAAAGAAAAAAAAATCTTTTACGAAATTCAACCCTCAATCTAAATTTCCTTTCTTACTATTATATACACATACATTTCGCGAAAAGTTCTTGTTATTCCTCATTCGAGTAGTTGGAAAATCCTCAAAACATCCGCTGGATATATATGCCAAAAAATTTTCAAATGTTGATCTATAAAAACAAATCATGTTAAAAGAGCAAATAATTAATGCCAAAGCAATGTAAAAATATGAAAAGCACGGTGAAACTTGGATGAATTGAGCTAATTTAGAAAATTTTGTAGTAAAAGTAAATACATTGCTAGAAAGGCAATCTTAACAGTTAAAAAGTGCAAGAAAAGATCTATTTAATTTAAGGTTTACACCTTGAACCTGCTAAGCTAACAGCACAGAATACTCGTTGAATTATCGATTTTAGGTCTTCCAAACTAAAATTTAATCATTAATTACTTGCTTTATAATTTTATCAAAGAATTACCTAGAATCCATAAACATCTCAAGAATCAGTATATACCTTTTGTTGAATAAATAAAACGACAATCGCTTTCCAAAACAGAGGAGCATCTTATTAGATATGCAAAGAAGAATTAATAATGGTTAATAAAGAATACAATAAATAAATAAACAGTGTGAAATTTTAATTAAACAAAGTAATAATACTTTATTGATAATTTAATAATTTTATAATTTTATAAACTTACTTAAAGTTATATATTTAGATAATTTAAGTGAGAGAAATATTTAATTACTGTTTTTATGATTCAGAGTCAATATAGAACCTAAAAGAAAGATTTACTCAATGATCGATGAGCATACAAATGGGACGAAAGCAATTTAGAAATATAAAAAGAATTTACAATTTTCATTCCTTGACCTTTAAGTAAGGAAAATAAATTCGAATGAGCAAAATATTAAGCATAAGTATAGAAAGCTGTAAAGAAATAAGAAAACAACGAATTACTAGCGAATTCTGATAAAAAATGTCGAAATTAACTAAGTTCCACAGTAATAATAATGATTTAATTCACTATAGTAAAAGCAGGTTTGGTGTATGCAAGCTGCAGTAATTCTATCTGCTGCACCGCTTTCTGGATTATATTGATCGTAACTGAACTGAAAGTACGTTTG
>BGPR01001863.1:164210-206095 GCA_013235015.1 Araneus ventricosus | reverse complement strand
CGGAAGCGAAAATAGTTTGACCACCACTGATTTAGATTTTTTTTTTTAAAAGAAATCACACTTACTGATTCATAACATATGCAGTGATTGTTACAATATGTTGAAAACAATTTAAATTATTTATAATAATAATAAAATATAACATGGTATATGCACATTTTTTTAAATTTCAATAAAATATATTTCAGATTAAAGAATTAAAAAGAACATACATTTCCAGTAATAGAGTAGCTTTAATAAGCTGATTAACATCATGAAAGCTATTCAAAGTTTCTTTCAAAATTTTTTTCAGTCATTTAATTTTGTGGGGGGAAAATATAAGGATAGGAATTTTTCTTTTTTCTTAATGGGCTTTCAGATAGGGAAATGAAATTGGATTACATTTTCAGCAATATCACAATAAGATCTTTATCATAAATGATTTTGACAGAGCAGTTTATTATAAAAAGAAATGCCTTAATTTTTAAGTATCATATTTATATTTAAAAGAAGAAATAAATATGTAAAATGATATTCACTTCATAAATGTTTAAGTATTTTTACCTTACGGAATTTATAGCATCCCCATGCTTGTTCAAAACTATTTCAGACTCCGAGCTACCTAAATGCTCTAATAAAGACATTATCCTGATGCATGTATCTTTAGATACAGTAATGATGTGATGATGAGACCAAGGCAAATCTTCTGAGCCATAATAAGAACCTAAAATTAATATATTCCATATTTTTAAAATAAAGTGGTTTTTGTCAGAAACATATTTACTTAAAACTAGAACTGTTTTTTACTTTTTATTTTATGTTTACAAATATGTCCAACGATACTGTTCTTTTAGCAAAATACACATTTCACATTCCTAGATCTGGAATGGCTTCTTCAGTTTTAAAGCCAATTTTTGTTAACTGTCGACCCAGATCAAAAACTGTCCTCATTATACGATATTGACCGATTGTCTGATTATGAATGTTCTAGCAAATCTTTCTGATATCAAAATATCTGACTTTGGATGTCAAGCTGAAATCAAGCGTCCACACTTTGGAAGCATCGAAAAGTGCTATTTTTTTTTTTTTTTTTAGTGGCACTGCTGTCAGAGCTAAATTTTGGCCAATAAATACTGTCAAACCAAATATCCCGAGACTAGAACTTTTGGAAGATTTTACACCATAAAGGGGCGTCAGATGAGCTCATTTCTGGAATTCTTTTTTAGATCACACTAGGCAAAATGTAAACATCTCCCCTTCCATTCTTCACTTTTCCCTTATTTTGATGAAAATAATTCCAACTGGCGCATGCGCAAAAGCACGGAGGGTTTCGGAGCTGAACACACAGCTCCATTTGGAGAAAGGAAACAGTGAAAAAACTTACCAACTACAAAAGATTATTAAGACCCTTCCCTCATTATACCTGTCAGTTTAAACACACAAAAAATATTTTGTCTTATTGGTGCATCTAAAGAAAGATGCCCAAGACTTCAACACACCCCTGCATACCATTCACTATGAACCATGTATAGGTCAGTGTATCATAAGATTAGATGCAAACAAATCTGGTTTGTGATGAAAGTCTATTAAGCAAAGACAGACTTTTTCTTATTCTAATCCACAATATCATTTGAGGAGAGCAGTTAATTGTTTCAGCACCATGTTCCAGTACTTCTGGATGTAAAAATTTTTTCTGGGCGATTTCGGTCAATTTGTTTGGGTTGAACCCAGCTATGACAATGTGCTTGAATTTAAGTGAACTTCACTTGGAATTGAAAAGCATTTGTTTCCTCAAAGGCAACATGGTAGGATAATAAACAGCTTCTTGGTCAAAAGAAACTAGAGATTTGGTAGATAATCTGAGAAATCAGTGTTACTAAAACATATAAGCAGTTGAACAAAACTCAAAATAAAAAACAGGTACTGATAATTGCCACATTAAATACATTTTGTCAAATAAGAGAGCACGTAAAGTGAGTACGAGGCGTGTCTGGAAAGTAAGTACTGTTTCGTTTTACTGCCACCGCAGCACTAGTGTCGCAGTTGCGTGCATGTGCACACATGTCTCTGCTTCATTGTCTGTCCACTGACGCCATTACAGCAGGAATGTGTTGTGTTTACAGGTGTTAGTGAGCAATCAAAATGTTTAAGATGATTGCCAATCCCGCCAACTGTGAAGTGCGGTCTGTAATACAGTTTTTGAACGCAAAGAATGTTAAGCCAGCTGAAATTCACCGACTTTTGTTTGGATTCTGGAGTGACATGACAAACCCGAGTTTCATCACCGGTCACAATTTTGTTTAGGAATTCATTACCCTCTTCACTGTATCGGGTAAGAAATGTCAAAGCACTGCCAAGTCCCTTCGTTTTGTGGACATCCGTAAGCATTTTCGGAACCCAACGGGAACACAATTTGCGATAATTTAAGCGATTTGTGATAATCTCATGCAAAACAGTTTTTGAAGTTTGTGGAAACTCATCACAAAGCATTCTTATTGTGAACCGACTGTTTTTACGAATTTTCTCATTCACTTTTGCAACCAAACCATCATTAACAACAAAAGGTCGCCCATTCTGTGCGTCATCATGAACATTGGTGCGTCCATCATTGAATTGTCGAACCCACTTTCTAACCATTCCATCAGTCATTACATTTTCACCATAAATCTCTACAAGCTGACGATGAATTTCAGCTGACTTAACATTCTTTGCGTTCAAAAACCATATTACAGAACGCACTTCACAGTCAGTGGGATTGGCAATTGTCTTAAACATTTTGAATGCTCACTAACACCTGTAAACACAACACATTCCTGCTGTAATGGCGACAATGAAGCAGAGAAGTAGTACGATACGAATGCGAAATTAGCAGTGGGCAAGGTGTAGCGTAGAACAAAACGCAAAGTATCTTTATGTATTCCGGAGAGACATCGATAGTCTTAAATTTAGATCTGCCCGAATCTAACATTATTTTACGTAAATCAATTACGGTCTCTAGTAGCTCTTATAAAGAAAAACTCATTATATAACACTCTATTACATTACAACTCTTTCACTTACAGCATAGAGAAAAATTACTTTCCGACCATAATAAGTTACATGTAATCACTAGAAAAATAAATCAAGCACTTACTAACCAAGATTTAATAGATCGACCAAGGCCATATCAGTTACAGTTTTCAAATGACAGCGACATTTCTGATGCAGTTCACCACTATTCAGATTCCATACAGAAAGAAAACCATTACTGTGGCCTGCAATAATCCAGGAACCTAAAAGATTATAAGATACATTTTAAAGAAAATCCAGCAGCCTTAAAATACCGTGCTAGTAATATGCATAAGATTTCTCAAAACAATTATCAGTGCAGCTTGTATTTCCAAGGAACACTGTTTGATAACCTGACAATGATGTAGGCATGTAGTTCAACTTCACTAGCTAATTATAGAGCAGGCTGAGAGGTAGTTCAAGTAAAGAAAGTTGAAGATGAGAAGTTTGAAAAAAATACAACTCCAATATTTATAAATAGTAAGTGTTACCTAAAAGAGAATATCATGTCCAAGCAAATATTCTCTGTCCTGTGGAGCCTCTTGTTCTGCTTTGTAATTTTCAATTCTGAAATTTTTAGAAAATTTTGGTTTATTTACACTACAAATAACTTTGCTTTTCATGTACCTATGTTTATCTTAATGATAGTTTCCAATTATGGAACTTTCTTATCTTTTAGTTACTAATAAATAAATCTGAGCAATTGGTCTGGAAATAAATTTCTTTATAATTAAATAACTCAAGTTCTCTTGGGTTTTAATAAATATAATATATAACGAGATTACAGTGAGTTATCTTGATAAGTAAACTCTTGAAATAAAATTAAAAAAAAAAAAAATGAGAACTCTTAAATGATCAAATTTTTCCGATGCAGCAATGATTTTAAAATGGCACTTCCATGCTCATTAAAATTTAAAATTATATTTTCGCATCAAACTTGTCTTTTACTGTTATAATCATACACAACTGTAAAAAATAAAACTTTTAAAAAATCTTTTACTGCAAATATTAAGTGTTATCACAATTTGTAAACAACCCCATATATAGTCAACAAGGATTTAGATACAATAAAGGGAACAGAATCCCCCCACAACACAAATGACCACTTGCTTACTAGAAGGGGGAGGGAAATGTTTACCTACTTTCATTTCTGCCCTTGGCTGTTCTGGTTTTAAAAGAACTAGATTTCAAAGCACTGAGGGTTTCAGAGGGTTAAAGAAAGACTACAACCTAAACCTCATAATTCATTGTAAATTGCTGATCATTTATTTCTTTATTTCACCTCAAGCCACAAATCATATGGTGCAAGATCTGGTCCGTAGAGTAGTACTATTCATACTCACAATTTAAAAAATCATAGAATGTAAAAATCAACAAATGTTATTTGCATGGCTACGGAGCATAAAACTGGTGAATGCAACACATGCAGGACAATGAGTGAACATACACAGTGAATTGAACTACACACCATCACTACAGCCAGTTCGCATTTTGGCATTCAGAAATATAAGCATCATTGACAGTTGTTTCGAGATAGCCTACGTAAAGATAAATAAGCTATAATTTTTAATTGCAGAGTTTTTGAAAGGAAACTGCACATTACAGAAGAGCATTTAACTGATATCAAAGAAGTTACTTAAATATTAAATAAATCAAAGATTGCACACTTTTAACTCTCAATAACATACAAATACATTAACAATACAATACATCTAATATATAAATGTTGTATTAAACAGGAATGAAATGTTGCATGGAATCAGATATGTAAAAATTATAATACTGAATGCTATTACTAAGAAAGCTGTATGAATTATACTTTTAACCATTGCATTTGCATAAACATTTTAACTAAGCAAAGGAGACTTAAAACTATATTCTAAAAATAAATACTCTGGTATTAGAGAATAGAATTTAATAAAAGACTGAATGGAAAAAGTTAATTTTTTTTTTATGCTGCCAATCATTTAACAGTGTAAATTGTCACTTTCAGTTCAATAGTCCAGTTATCTGTAATACAAATTATTCTAAAGGGTGGAAATATCAAGATGCTAAGACATTTTTGGATGCCATGTTAAACTAAGTCAGCATTTGTTTATGCATTTGATTTAAATTAACAGCTACAAATTCAAAATTTTAAAAGAGAAGGAAAAAACAGTTGAATAAGATGATTCTCTCCCTCCCCTCCACTTTTAAATGTAATAATGATATAATAAAAAATCGAGAATATATGAGGATGCTAGAATGTTAAATTTCTTTTTATTAATGACAATCTTGTCTTTTTAACCCATTAACATACAAATTAATTTAAAGCTTAGATTTCAATAAATTTCTATTAAATCATGTTTAAAACACAAAGATTAAACTAACTATGAAGTAAAATTCAGAGGGAAAAAAAATTTAAAAAATCGAAAAAAAAAAGTCTTTTTCAACCCTCTGATTCCTAAGGCCATTGAAATAGATGGACCTCAAAATACGGGAACGTCCGAGCTCCTCTATCAAAGATAAGGGAAATTCATTTCCCCCCTCAAAAACCACAATGACAGATGGCATTGTCCAGAATTGTAAGAAGACTCCCCTCTTCCCCAAACACATCTGGGCAAGCCACTCCAACGAAGAAAGCACACGCGGCTGGTGTGAAATCAATCACACTTAATGAAAGGGGGCGGAAATTTGAGGGATATTCAGATGGTTATCGTCTTTTGCTTGAAGGGACGGTCCCATATAGATAGAGTTATACCTTTTTTTTTAAATGAATTATATTCTTCACTTTCTAAATATTTGCATTACCTCAAAAATAAATGAAAGAAAAAACCAAAAAATTTCAAAATGATGACATTTTGACTTCAAAATCTGGCTAATTAGTGATACAGTAAATTCTCGATTATCCAGCATTCAAGTATCCGGAAAAATTAAAAAATGAGTTTTTCTAAAAATTTTACATCCGTGCACCAAAATTTAGCATGCGGCGTTCCATTCACGCGGACAATTTATTTCTGGAATGCAATGTCCGCTCCGCATGGAGGGGACATAGAAGGGAAAAAAGCAATATACAGTTCAGTGACGCATACAGACTTGTTTTATGGGGGTCAAAAGCAAAAGTGAGAACAAAAAAAAAAAAAAATCCTCACTTTTCGCTGAAAAACGAAATCGACAACCAAAAAAAAAATTAAAGGGACAGAATCGGTAAAAAATAAAAGAAGGGCCACAATCTTACCCTCCCCCATTTTTGCTGTCACACTCAACTATTCGGACTTTTCAGGTATTCGGAAATCGGCGTTTCCCGAGCATGCCAGTTAGTTAAGCTTTTACTGTATATGCCTGTTGAAAACTGTTTTGGAATTTGGCAATACCTATTGACTTCATAGACAAAGCAAAAAAGAAACAATAGAATGCAGTCAGTTCAGCCACAGAAGTGAAATGTTAAAGTCCTATAAATAGGATGCTGGGTGTTAACAGGTTAAAAAAATTCATTGTTTTATCAAATCGAAAATTTCTTAAGATATACTTAAAAGATTAAACTTTTCCATAACTCTCTCATAAAGAAGTAAAAAGTTAAAACTGCTCAGAAAATATGAAATAACTCAAAATAATTCAATACTTTTTATTTTCTTATTTTATAAAAAAAAAAAACGAATTACCTGAAATTTTCATGCATGTTACAGGATTAGAACACAATGCTTGAATAACTCTAATATGAAAGTTTTTGCCTTTTATCATTTTTCCTCTGTGCCATTTTTTGTAAAGGGCTGACCAATCCATGGTTAAGTTTCCAAGAGGCACACTCTTGAAGGATAAAACATCTTCAATAACTCCCTCAGGAATTTCCAGAACACAAAACTTTTGCCAAAGTCTTTGATCCTTTTGCAGCGTTTTGAGAACATTACACCAGGATTTGCAAACTTCTTTGGCTTTTGAAAATGACCAACCATCCAAATTCTTAAATATTACTTCTAAAATTTCAGCAGGCAACTTTTGTATAGACATCACAACTAAAAAAAAAAAAACACTTTTAAAGTCATTTTAAAAAGTACAATATAATAAATAAAAACTGAAACAATATAAAATTACTTAAAATAAATTAAAGGTACCCATCTTCAAAAGTATGATACCAGAAATAAGTGGGATGCAGTTGACCTAGGGGTACAATGGACCACCCCTATTATTTATTTTATTTATGTTCTTGAATGTTTCATATTTTGGCACATAGATGACAGGTCTGTAGTGCTGAAAATAACTTTAAAACCATGCGACTAACTGACAATTAAGCCATGTTATTCTTGAGCAGTGATTTGTAGTAGCTAAAAGTAAATGTTTTCAGTCAAGCATAATTTCTTTTCTGGATTCAAGAATTGTGATTCATAAAACATTACTCTACACAATAAAAAGTCAAGATAATATATTATTTTGGTGACCTGGGGTAATTCCTACTCAAAAATGCAAACATCCATTTTGTGAAAAAACTGTTCAAGGAAAAATTTTAATTTTTGGTGAAAGTTTGATAACTTACGAGAGGAGTCTTATGCAGCTTTCTTTTCTTTGAAAATTAAAATAGAATTTAAAAAGGTTTAAATTTTCAGTAATCAGGAATTGCCCCTGGATCGGGGTAATTCCTGATCACCTAGAACATTTTAAAAATGGTTACACAAAAATAATTAACAAAAGTACATTAGATCAAATAAATAAACCAACAAAACATAGTTAAGCAGCTGATAAGATGATTTATTTGGAAAAAAGCAACAAAATTTAACACTGAGTTTTCCAAAAATCTTTGCAAAATTTTTTAACATTTATATGCACTGTTTATTGCAGCATAATCAACAGTGAATGGGTCAGTTCCACTTAAGGATATAAGACCATAAAAAATATATTTGACATTTATTTTTTCAATCCTGTCACGTTTGGGATCTTTTGAGAATAATGGTCTTTTCTGCCGTAGATATGCCTATGCATAAATGAACTCATCCAATTTTCCACAGACATATAATCTTTGAAGCGACAATATTTTGTAAGTGCACAGCTAATTCATATTTGTATCTTCTTTATTTTTAATTACAAAATCAAAAACAGTTATTTTAATTTCTTTCTATTCCCCATCTTGCTGCACTCTTTAGGCAAGCAGCCAACTCATTCTCATGATTTTGCAGTAATATAGGAAACAGCTCCCAAAATGTTTTACGACTGTGATGGATTCTAGCAGCTCTCACATTGAAAATTTCATTTTCAATCTTTAGAACAGCTTCATTAATTTTGACTTCTAGGAACTTAATATCTTTTTTACAGGGATGCCACTCACAAAAAAGCAAAAAAGAGGAAATCATGCGCGAATTAAAAAAAGCAAAAATGAGGAAATCGTGCGTGAATTTAAAAAAGTTAAAGTGTGGGAATCACACGCGAGTAAAAGAATTTGTGAAGAAAAATTTCCATTTTTCATAACATTTATGCATGAATTTCATAAATTAATATAATATATAATAAAATGAAAATTTTGTTATAATTAAAATCAATGTTATAAAATTAAAAGTTTTTTAAAAATTAAGCTGACTGCATAAAAATGAGGCTTACTCACACATACAACATACAAATATATATATTTTTTTTAAATTTAATTTTTAATTAATATTTTTACCCAATAAAGCTGTGCATGAATATTAGAAACAGAAATCCAATTCAAATCACATATTTTTACAATTAAAAAATGTCCAACACTAGGACACAATTTAAAAATTTTGAAAAATACTAACAATATTATTAATTTCATTACAATGATGTACTTTTACACTCAAATGCAGAAAATCTATAAAAATAAAACATTTTCATTTTTAATATTTGCACGCAGAAACATCTCTTTGATAATTAGGATATTATTTTTTTAAAATTTTAACATTTCTTTTAGAATTAAGTTCAGAATGAAAGTTTTTGACAGCTTCACTTTTACTTTTATCCTCAACTTTTCTTCTTTTGGATTAATTTACATTTTCGCCATCATTAAAATTTGGTTCATGCAGTCTCTTTAAACCATGTGTTAGTTTTTTCTTATGATTTATCCTTTGCCTTTTAGTTGCATCTGCAGACATCTTTTTTGCAGCTTATTTTTGTCCGAGCTTTTGATTTACTGGCATTTAATTCTTTTATTCTCTCTTCTCTTAATGATTTATTTTGTTTCAGTTTATCAAAGTAAACATTCCGTGCATTTCTTACATTTCTCGCCAGTTTCGGATCAACTTTTTCTTTGAGAAAGTCATGTTTGGAAAACATACAAACTGCCGATTTTTTTTTGTGACAGCAGCTCATACTTAATGCACTGCATCGCATTAAATGTTGAAACAATTAATCTAATGCTTCCAGGTGTAATCACATTATTCATTATGCTAAAGCTACTTTCCACTTTGGGTTCATGGAAATAGATTAGCAAAGCAAATGCCATCCTTGAAAGTAGAGGATATTTTGAGGTATTCTCCACATCTCTCCATCATAAATCAACAGATTCTTCTACAATATCACTAAAATGATGATTTTGAAAATTATGTATTTCCAAACCATATGCTTCTTTTTCTGAATCTTGAACAACATTTGAAGCATAGAGTGGCAGTTCTTTCATCAATTCTAATGCAACAGAAGTCTTTCTATTGCATGGATCCAGTGAAGATACTGCCTTTAAAAAAGGATTGGCAAAAGGCGTTTTTTCCACAAGCCACTTAGCACACCCAATGTATACCTTAAATACACATATCTTAAAAATTTTATCACAATCAATTGAGATTTCGGAGCCAACTTTATAGCACTATCACCCACAAAGATTGAAGAAAAAGAAAGAAGAAATATCGGAGGGAAAAAAAAAAAGTGGAATTTTTCAAGCTGAGATTTCCTCGGAAATCGCGGATTTATAAAAAAAACCAAAAAAGCGGAAATCCGCCGTTCGGCGGAAAAGTGGCATCCCTGTTTTTAGGTTTATAGTTTCTCACCATATTTATCAGGCTAATTTAATAAGCTTAAAAATTATCACTTAAACAATTCTGCAAACATAGAATCAATATACAAGCAAGTTAAGACAAACTAGAAATGATGCAAATCAGAACACTTTTTTTACCACGTTTTTATTAACTCGCTTTCTTGTCTGTCTGTCTGTTCGGTACAAATCTTGCGATCGATTTTAAACTAACTTCCCGATGAGCTGGAGACTGAAACTTTAAACATAGATCAGAACTAGATGACAATGCATTATTAATTCATTTGCTTGTCTGTCTGTCTGTCCGTTTGTCTGTCATTTCATATTTTGAACGACGCATCCGCAGTACGTTTTCCATTATATCTCGAAAACTATTAACATTACAGACTTGGTTCTTGGGTATAAGGATGGCCCACGGGGCCATCGAAGCACCTCATATTTTAGCCATATCTTTGCACATGCGCAGCACGTTTTTCATTATATCTCAAAGGTCTCTGCGTCACATAACTTAGTTTTTCAGGAAAATAACAATTTTTTATTTATGATCAGGTGAAGAGAAACTGAAATGAACCTGAAATTTGTCACATGTCTCCGTCATAATCTCATCAAGATGTTTAAAATCGATTGCAAAATATCACACACAGAAGACTAAAAAGCAGAAAATAATTATTTAAAAAAATAAAAATTTTAATAGACAACGTTTTTAAAACGGATAAAAAGTATAAAATAATTTCTTCTAGCCCCATACAGATTTATAACCCCATACAGATTTAAAACGAAAAACGTGCGGCGCATGCAATATTTAATAGTAAGGAGTGTAGGGAGTAGCTGTCGTTGAGAAAACTCGCACAACAGTTCATATCATTTCCATTGCAATAAAATTGTTAGTGACTGAAATAAACTATTTATGCATCAATTATCCATTACATGCGCCCCACGTTTTTCGTTTTGAATCTGTATGGGGTTATAAATCTGTATGGGGCTAGAAGAAATTATTTTATACTTTTTAGTCCGTTTTAAAAACGTGGTCTATTAAAATTTTTATTTTTTTAAATAATTATTTTTTTTTTGCTTACAGTTAGAAAATGTGGATTCCCACCCAATGATAAGCGAAACGTATGCGCAATAACTCACTTCAGATCCCCATAGATAAAGTGACGCAAGCGTATGTGCAGGGCATGAGAAAAGAGGTCGAATATAGTTATGAATATTGTTGAACGTTGTTCAATGTAGATTTGCAATATTGTCAACACAATATTGTACAATATTCGGCTTCTTAATAAAAAAACTGTTCCAGTGAATTTTTCGAAATAAAATCTCAAATAAAATGAATTATTAAGATGTAACTAATATTTTTACAACAAAACTTTACGTTAACAATACTTAAAAAAAAATTTCGAGCCTTCTTTAATATTGTTCAATATTATACAATATTGTTATCCAGTATTCAGTATTCATCTGTATTCACAATATTGTTCAATATTTCCCAAAATATTGTACAATATTTGTGTGCTACTGGGGATTGTGGCTACATTTAAAATGTGTTTTATACTGATTACAGTTAATAAATATGAACTGTCATTTAAAAGAACTAAAATTATATTTATTAGATATTTCTGATGATATTTATGACAAGAAATGACAAGGCAGCTAAAATAACTGAATATAAAATTTCTTATTTTTTTATCAATTTGTTGGCAAAGTTCCAAATGGGGTACAGTGGATCACCCAAAACTGGAGTACAATGGACTATGGCCGATCCCCAGTTCAGTATCCCATATACTTTTAAAGGTCAGACATTATATAAGAATAAGAAAATTGTATTATTTTAATGAGTTAATTAACCACTGAATCATGTAGTGTACACATTTTTTAAGTGTAATCTATGTATTAAGCCTAATTAGACACCAAAGAATAGTAAACAAGATTTTATGTTATTTGTTTGAGATTTTTTCTTGTAAAAATTTTATAAACATTCAGTAAATTTTTAATTCTTATATTATAACTACATTAAAATAAGGAAAAAATAAATAAAATACTATGATTCTTTTAAAAAAATAATGCACCTATTAGAGTTTTATCTATGGATATTATATCTAAAATAAGTGTTAAATGATATAAAATTAATTAAAAAAAGAGGCTAATACTGTCCCATAAAAGCATTTCTAGTCCAGTCAATGACGGCCAAAAATCGACGAATAGAAAAAATGGTGTAGTTTTGAAATTTGGCACAGTTCTTGAGGGTAGTGTCCTACACGACATACCAAAAGTCACCGCCGGTGGGGGGTATGGGGAGTTTAAAAGGGGCGTTTTCTGTTTTTCTTAAATATCTCGGAAAACTATGGGTTCTATCAAAAAACACTTAATTACAAAATTAAACTACATGAAATTTCCTACAAAAAAAGTCCTACTTTTTTTTGTTGCATTCATAGTTTAGAAGATACAGGGGGTTTTAAAAGTTAATATTTCAAAAATTCCTTACTGTAATGGTACAATCGATTAAGAGTGCTGAAAATCAACAACCCTCACACCTGTATAATAATTATACAAGGGTAGTATTGTATGTGTCGGAGTGGGGGGAGGGTGACCTTCTGAGGGTTGTCGATTCAGAATTTTTAATAAATTTTATCGTTACAATAAGGAATTTTAGAAATATTCACTTTTAAATCCAGCTGTACCTTTTAAATTTTCATGCTACAAAAAAATTTAGGACTAGTTTTGTAGGAAATTTAATGTAGTTTAATTTTATACTTAAGTTTTTTTCACTAGGATCCATTGTTTCTGTATCACCTGTGCACCCTCCACTAGTGGGGACTTTTATTATGTCATTCAGGGCACTCTCGCCAACAACTGTGCCGAACTTCAAAACTACACCTTTTTTAAAATTTACAATTCATTGACTGAACCACGAGTAGAAGGAAACTTGTGAAAGGGAACTGATGTGAGGGGAGGAATGGAGCATAATTGTTCATCAAATGGGTTTGTAACCCTCCCACCTCCGCTCCGAAGCATACAATACTACCCTTGTATAATTATTATATAGGCATGATGTTTTCATGAGGGTTGTTAATGCAGCACTTTTAATCGATTTTATCAATACAATAAGGGATTTTAGGAATATTAACTTTTAAATCTCCCTGTATCTTCTAAACCAATGATGCTACGAAAAAAACATAGGACTTTTTCTGTAGGAAATTTTATGTAGTTTAATTTTTCAACTGAGTATTTTTCAATAGAACCCATAGTTTTTGAGATATTTAAGAAAAACTGAAAACTCCCCCACCATTGGGGACTTCTAGTATGTTGTTTAGTACAGTACCCCAATAACTGCGCCAAATTTCAAAACACACCACTTTTTTTTTCTATTTTTCCTTCATTGACTGGACTTTTCTCTAGATAACCAATTTCTTGTAAAGGTTCAAGATATTATGATGAGTCTTCTGGAAGCTACAATTTCACAAGAGACTTTTTCAATAACACAAAAATCTTTTAATGTGTAGTTTGTCAACTTTAATATTTGTTAATCTTGCATTACATGTATGAACTGAAGAAATGTATAAACAAATATGATACATTTTATATTTTGTGTTATTAAAAAATGTACTGTATTAATAAATTTTTAAAAATTTACTGGTGTTCCATAGTACCTTATGCTGTGGACCATTGTATTCCGAGGTCTTCGGGTACAATGGTCCACTTTGTCACTAGTTACCAAAAAATAAATAGTAAAAAAAGTATAGATAATTATGGATTTAGAGTGAATGTAACATAAACCTTAATAAGTAGAGAATGTGTATGCATTTTTTCAAGCAAAAAAAAGTCAGTACTTTGAGATTAAACATTCAAAATTTACAAAAGTGGTCTATTGTACCTCGGTCTCTCCTATATCTGATTTTAAAAAATTGTTTCATTACACAGAATAAAAAAAAGCTCACAACATGCTCATGGAAGCTTTGAGCCGTTACAGAACATTTAAACCTAACTATTCAGATGCGTAAAAAATTTAACCTCAGTATTAATTTCTCAGCATGATCAGAGAAAGAATTAAATTGCATTTCACATGCAATACTATGGCTTTAGGTGATGCAACAGGCTTTTTCAAAATTTATTTCTATGAGTATGAAGCTTCTATAGTTCTATCAAAAATGTGTGATGCTACTACAATACCATTCCGAGAAAAGTGCAATACAAATAATATATATTCTTTATAGAGGAAAAGGATAGATCTATTTTAAATGGGCTGTTATGTGATACTCCATGAAGTGGTATAAAATATTAAAAATTATGATAGTCAGACAGTATATACATATATCAATTTTAGCATATGTCCAGCTAAAACCAGACTATGATTGAGAATAGCGTAATATAGGAATTTAAACCAGATGTTTCATGTTTTTTACAAATAAAAAAGGAAATAGAAGAAATCTCAATCATTTGCTTGAAAAGCTGTAAAATGATGTCACAATTAAAAAGCACAATGCATCAGAAGTTCAACAGATATTTTCTAGCTGAATAGCTAAACAAGATTCACATAGTAAAATGAGTAACTGGAAATAAAACGATCAGACGTTCCCTAAACTCCCCGTTAAAAAACTTAAATTTTGAAATAATTATATATATTTTGTAATTATTGCAATCCGAATACTTTTAATGTTACTTAAAATGATAAGTTTTTTTTTAATGTCTTAAAAGTTTTTTACGCATATTTTAAACGTTAGCTTTCATTAAAATAAATTATTGATTTGAGAAACAAAATTAAAACGAGCAAATGCCATACCAATTTAATAGAGAACTTCGAATTTCGCTGTTCTGCTTGGTTCGATTTAAGAATGTAAACAACATCTGGTCAAATCCAGGGTTTACATACAGGTAAATGCGAAAGGCTCATTCCCATTCTGCGCTGATATGAAACCGGATGTGTACATTTTTTTGAACTGTTGGCGATGATAGAGCGACTAATGGACAAATTTTCTGTTTTGTTAACTAATATTAAATTGCCTTAACTAAGTAATTCTGTAATGTAAATACGCAAACCAGAAAACTCGTTCATAGGAGACAAAAAAAAATTTGTGAAATATTTCAAAAGTAGTTTGACTCTTGATTTTATAAGTATCTCGTATAAAAAATAATTTATCTACACTAAAAGTTTTTAAAAAGCTCAAAAATGTACAAATGATATATATATTTTTAAATTAGAGGGAGAAGGAAGGAAAAGAAGATACTACTACTTCAGTACTTAAGAGCAAAGAACAGGAACCAATCATTGCATTCCGTCAATGTACTACGACTTTAGCCTAGGGAAGAGATGCATTTCATAATTTTATTGTCCATGTGCGTTTTGTTTATTGTTTAACTTTATTACTGCGTTTCTTTTAATATAGTTTATTGGATGAATAATAAAACTTTTAATCATGATATGGTCTTTCTCGAAAGTGGATCTACTTGTAAAACGAATCTTTAGGTACCTAATTAAAGTGTACCTTGGTCAATATTTGGAAGGGTATTCACAAGACAAATTAAGTTATGGATTTTCTTACGGATCTGGATCAGTGGAAGATGTTAAATTCAATATTGAGGTGAGAAAAGTCTTACTTGAAATTAATTTTTTTTTTATCTGATGATCATTTTAAAAGCTGTCAATGCAGTATGGAATCAAAGTTCACGTACTAGCGAATGTCGTAGGAATTATATTTTATTTTATTTGTTTTCCTTTCATTGATCAAAGATTTAAGTGAAAAAAAAAAATCATGATAAATTTGTCTGAATTTTCAAATGTAATCTTTCCTTCTTTTTCTTTTATATATATGTGTGTATATATAAAAGATGTGCAGTTAAATACTTAAATAACAAAACTTTGTTTTTGTTGATGCATTACATATTTGGTAGTACTGAATCTATCTCTTTGCAAACTCCCTCCTCACCCAGAGTAATGACTGAAATTCTTAATAATCCTCAAAATATGGAATATTGATCAGAGATGTAAATACCTTGTGCACAGTCTTTTTGGCAATTTTTTTTTCTTACAGAACCCAATAAATATTTAGTTGAAAATAAATTTAACACAAATGCATAAAAATGACTGAAGAATACTAGTTTTAAATAAATATCGAGTTATTGAATTAGAATTTTTAATCATGAGGATGATATCGCTTATCGTTCATAGGTTTTAGAATATTGGGTTAATGTATGAAATTTCTAGTTTCACTTCCATTCAACATTTTCAAAAGGTTTCTGTATTTATTTTTAAGTTGAAATAAAAGAAGAAAAGTTCTTTCTAACAAATAAGTAAGACAAAAAAAAATAACCCAGGAATTATTGATATTCAATAAAAATATTCCTGTAAATTGGGGGGGGGTTAATTATTGATAGCTTGGAAGGTAAGGATTTGGTCAAAATATAGCTTACACACATGGGATCATTTGTTGAAGTGTTCTCAGGTGATTAGATGAGCGTAAAAAATTTGATTTTTAATTTTTTTCAGAACAATAACAAAGAAATTTATAAATGAAAAATACCACTTAGATGCACTCAGTCTACACAATTGGGCATTTGTCAAGTTTATGATTTGATCCCTTCTATGTCTTCTGCTTCTGTTATATATTTTCAGTTTTAATATGTTTTTATTTGGAGGCACAGTAAAGCCTGCCCATTTGGTAGAGTGATATACCGTTTAAGTATCTAAACTTATTAATTTAAATGCCTATTGCTGATAGTTTGTTGTTGAAGGAAGTAAGTAGAAATCTAAAGAAGAACCAGCATGAATTTCAGCCAGAGATGTTCCTACTTGTATGTTAAGAATGACGTTACATGTTGCTGATGAAACAGCATTTTCTTGTATAACCCCCGTGGCAGAAAATTATTATGCTTTCTATGACAAACTGCATTAATACCAAAATCTTTGCAAGAATGTTCCATGAAGTTAGAATATTTACAAATGGACAAATCTAAGAGTAATTTTTAAATAAAACACATATACACAGAAAAAAAACATTAAGTATAACACAATATTCATTTGAATATTTTGGAAGTTAATGCACTGCTTTTATTTTGTGCTTGCGAATTGTGTCATTAATAATTTTAAGCAAGGTAAACATTCAGCTTCATTATTCAATCTGGTTACAATTTTAGAGGTAACAAATTTTCCTAGCTTTTTGTTTCTATAAATGTTTGTAAAATGCAGAGAATAATTTGTTCCATACTGTAGATTTAACTCTGCTTTAAAACACTTCCTAGTATTTTTATAACCAGAAGGTGGTCCATTTATTTTAATAAAAGTTCAATTATCATTTGTTCCTATATTTTCTTAATTTCCATCTGTAGATCTCTATTTCTGTTTATTCACCTGTTCGTTGACAGAAACCCATGTCTAGCATATTGTTTCAGAAATTGACTCAGTAAGCGCTGAATCAAAAACTTTTATGAATGATGATATTTTACTAATTAGCTCATGGAAAGCTGTTTTGTAAGGAAACTTTTGTGAACAAATATTACCATCACAAATGTAGTTGCATAATTTGAATACACCCATTCATTAAAAATGTTAAATTCAAGTCAACGAGTACATCTCACATCTTTGTCTTTTAATAAAGCGATTTCTTCTAACATTAAATTGAAACTGACTTCATTTAAACCTTTTACTGTGTCAGCTTGATGTATATATTTGCAGTAGTTTGTGGATTCAGTAAGAAATTGTTAAATAAGAAGTTTAAATATTTTGCAACTTCAAAAGCAGTCACTTACTCTTACGTTCTTTTCAGAAAAATGTGAATCTGCTTGCTTAATAAGTGAAGCAGTGTGCTTAGCTTAATCACTTATATTATTATTCAACTATGTAGTTTTGTTGGTTGAATTTTGTAGTCTCAAGGTTTTTTAGCTAGCTGGCTTTTCTTTCAAAGGCATACCAAGAAATGTACTAGTCATATCCTGACTAATGTCAAACATTTCTATGGATTTCTTCAAACTGGAAAATAAATTACCAGGAAGTATTTTCAGAAGAAATACAAAATTTGTGATTATGTCATAAGTAAATCAGACTGATAACTCTTCCAAGTATTGTTTAATAATTTGTAAAGAAGAAATCAGAGACTGAACAAATGACATATACTACCACGGAAAAAAATTGGAATTTTGAACTTTTCTTGATGTCTTCCCCAGACAACAGCAAATGTCAGATAATGCTAAGATATTAAAGATAGTTTCTTTGTTCATTAACAAAGCACAGAAGACATAACCGTCTGGATCTTGTTCACAAGAAGATATTATTAATGGATAATCAGAAATAAATGTTTTAAAAACACCTTCACAATATATTGAAAATTTCATTGCTTTGAACAATTTAGGTTTGTAAATGTAATCATCAGAATTTTTCAAAAGCATTTCATAACTTTTACCAATAGAAAAATGCTTCATTGTGTCATCAATTAATTGAAAAGCATCTGCAACTATTTTTGGCATTTCAGCATACTTTCTTATCAATTCAATCTTATGTACGTGATCCCATAATACTACAATATCTTTTGATAACTTATTTTTGAGACGCTTTGCAATATCCAAGTTAACAATATTGTCCTTCAACTGCAGGGCTAGTTATGTTTTGTTATCTATGTTAAATCCAGCCCAAATTTTTCAATTTTTTAAAATGCTGCATGATAGATCTTCACTAGTAAAATCAGTAAAAGCTTTCTGGTCCAAGTATATAGATTGAAAAAAGTCTGTAGATGTAAGGAAGAAAGTTCCTTGCAAATTCTTTAGAATGGTTTTAAAGCCAACTTCAGCTCCGCTATTATAAAACTCTGTCGATATTGTTTCAAAATCTCTATAAGATTATTGCAATTTATAAGATAAATATGCTGCCAAAGCACAATTAACTGCAGCTAATTGTCCAGTTTCTACTTCTTCTTTTTCTTGAATACTTAATTCTTTGGCTGTCTGCAAGTTTTGACAGTGGGTAACAGTGTTGAAATGTCTGCATAAATCATCGATCTAACAGGATTCAATACAATCTCCCTTTCTTCACTTTTAAAATTTGATTCAGAAGAAGTTAATTTCGTGAATGTACCGTATAGACGGTAGGAGCATTTTCTCCATGACCCTGAACTGCCCTCTTGGGGAAGGTCAACTTTCCCTTTTATCTGATCCAGAATGTTTGAAAGTGATTCATCGTCTGCAGAAAACGAAACTAGCTCTGCGGAATGATCTCGATGCTTTTGTGTAAATATGTTAATTCCCCAAAAATATAATTTGTTTCCAAAATGAAAATCTTTCTGCAGGAAACCTTTGCCTTTCTGCGACATTGTCACTGTGTTGCCACGATTCTACCTTGGGGCTAATAACTGGTTTATTGATTATAGAATATCTAAGTATATCACTAATAATGGCAGTTAGAGTAAACTCTCGATTATCCGGCATTCAAGTATCCGGAAAGCTCAACTAACCGGAAAAATTAGAAAATGAGTTTTTCTAAAAGTTTTACATTTGCGCGCCAAAATTTAGCGCGCGCGCCCAAGCTCCGTTCGTTTCACGCGGACAATTTATTTCTGGAATGCAACGTTCACTCCGCAGGGAGGGGCGTAGAAGAAAAAAAAAGCAATATACAGTACTGTGACGTACACAGACTTGCTTTATCGGGGGTTCAAAAACAAAAGTGAGAACCCAAAAAAATAAAGGTCCTCACCTTTCGCCGAAAAACAAGACCTAAGAATGAAATCGACAGAAACTCCAGATTAGTAAGTCTCTTTCTTTTCCTTTATTTATTTACCATCCAAATACCGGCAGATGTTGATTCTGATTACGTAAAATCGCGTGCGGGAGAATTGGAGGCCCGCGTATTGTGCAATAACCCTTGCGATCTGCTAAAAAGATAATTAGTTTTGATATTAAATCTGGAATTTGTTTATGATCACTTCAAAGAGTCTTATTATGCTTTCTGAGTAGAATATTTTTCAGTTTTGTCGGTTATTTTTATATGTTTATATTTTTACAATCTATATATTTACGGTAAAAATTCGGCTACAGATAGTATTTTTTTTTTAAATCATCAATGTTAAATTAAAATCATCATAATAAATTATGAAAATGCAATGTTATGGAAGATATCGAAGTATTCTTAAAAATTATATTTAATGCACATTTCAAAATGACAAAAACAAATTATTTGGCAGAAAAAATCTTTTAAAAAAAAAGTCTACAATCTACCTCCCCCATTTTTTCCGTCACACTCAACTATCCGGAATTTTCAGGTATCCGGAAATCGGAGTTTCCTGAGCATGCCGGTTAGTTAAGCTTTTACGGTATTTATTAAATTTTTCTAATTCAAAAGAACCACATGGTATTTCAGTTACTATTGGAAGAATTTTGACAATTGTTTAAAAGGTTAGCATCAAGATTATATCTCTTGTGAATGTTCAGAGATAGTATAAAAAACTCGAAGTTTAGTATGTACTCAAAATATGTAAAAACTTATATTTATATCTCCTGTAAATGACTGGTGAATAAAAAATTATTTTAAAAATGTTCTACATGGTATATATAAGAAAGAAGGAGAAGGGTCATTCCATGTGTAAGACACCCAATGAGTGTTGCTCCATAGTAACAGATTTAAAAAAAAAAAATTACCACTAAAACTTATGGTAGTGAAACCCTCATATATCAATTTGTAAAACATTTTGTCCATTATTGGCCGAGATATGGACACTTGAAAAACGGTTATTTTTAGCAAATTTCAGCCATCTTGGATTTGGCACTATTGTGAAAAAGTGCAATAACTTGAGAAATAATGGTTCAAATTCAACAATTTTGGTACCAATTTGAAGCTTATTATATGAGGAATATAAATCCAGTGTTTAAATAAAATTAAATATATGTTTTACAATATTTTTACATGGAAAATGAAAAAAATCATCTTCAGAATTTAGCCAAATTTAATGGGCTGTAAAAAAAAATGGCCCATCGTATTTTTTTCTGAAACTTGGTAGAAACACTAATCAATATGTGTCCTTTAAATATAAAAAAAAAAAATTAGGAAGGTAATATTTCTTAACAACTAAAAATAATTTTTTTTTTTTAAATCCAGGATATCGAGTATGAAACTTCTTGTTGCTGGAATATGCTAGTAAATCGATTTCTAAAAAATAAGTTGTCATTCTTATATTTCATAATCTTAGTTTTAAATATTAAAAAAAACATTTACTATACTCAAAAAATATATTTATAGCAATTATTTCATAAATTGCATCATCTACAACTAGCTCTAAGTGATGCAATTTGCCGTATAATTTCTTGTGTTGTATCTTCGTTTTTTTTGCTTCAAGTGAAAACAATTGTAATGAATTTAATAGTAAAGCAATATTAAATTAGTATTTTTGTTACATGAGAAGTGAAAAAAATACCTTCAGATTATAACCAGCTTTAATGAACTGTTGAGAAATTGACAAATAGTTCTTTTAAGCTTATAAGGAACAATAATTTGCATGTTATAAATCTAAAAAAAAATATAGGAATGGTAAATATTTCTTCAAATATATATCCACTATATATAATAACTATAAATGGACATAATGCAAAATTATTTTTAAAAAGCATAAATGAAATTTTACATACAATTTTTAACATTCGGAAAAAATAAATGAATTTAATCCATAGACATGTTTTACAATTTTTCAAGTGAAAAATTCAGTTATGTACAATTTCTACAATATGTAATTTTATGGTCCTTGAATTTTCCGTAAAAGGTCCTTGAATTTTTTTCTTCAATAAGAGTGGGAACCCTGTATAGCCTACAATTTTTTGAATCTGCTGATATAAAGTTTTATTTATATATGTGCTATGCTAATGCAGGGAGAGGGTGAAGAAAGCAAGAAGGTTCCATGTGCCACATGGTTGCCCAGTCATTGCGATGAGTGGTTTGGAAAAAACATTAAATCGTATAGTTTTGAAAATTGGTACACATGTTTGTAAGGGAGAGCTCGTGCCGCCATCTTGGATTTCATGCCCCTTTTTAGTTTATCTTTAATCTCTTGAAAACTATTCATGTTTCAAATTACACGTGATACAACAAATTAAAGACAGCAAAATTCCCTACAAAAGCATTCTTTTGTTTTTCTTCTAGCTTTAACAGTTTCTGAGATAATGGATCTCAAAGTTTGCCGGCATCTTGGATTTCATCCCCTCTCTTTTCGTTTTTCTTGAATATCTTGAAAACTATTTAATTTTCAAAGGATTTAACAAATTAAAGAGTGCAAATTTCACTACATGCTTCTATTTTTCTTTTAGCTTTAATAGTTTTTGAGATATTTGATCTCAAAATGGTGAATTGATGAATGGTAAAAAATCGTAGTTTATAGTCCAGTCAACAAAGGTTTTGAAAAAAAAAACACCACTAAATCACATAGTAATGACATTTGGTACACATGTTTGCAAAACTCCTGGTGTTTCATCCCGTCTTTTAGTTTTTCATTAAAATAAATGGACCACCTTCTGGTTATAAAAATACTAGGAAGTGTTTTAAAGCAGCGTTAAATCTAACATAATGGAACAAATTATTCTCTGCATTTTACAAACATTTATAGAAACAAAAAGCTAGGAAAATTTGTTACCTCTAAAATTGTAAATAGATTGAATAATGAAGCTGAATGTTTGGCTTGCTTCAAATGGTTAATGACACAGTTCGCTAGTACAAAATAAAAGCAGTGCATTAACTTCCATCATATTCAAATTAATATTGTGTTATAATGGTTTTTGTGTGTGTATATGTTTTTTATTTAAACTCTAAATAAAGCTGAATTTTATAAACTAAATATTTTATTTATGAATTACTCTTAGATTTGTCCATTTGTAAATTCTTACTTCACGGCTTTATTTTAACCGTACTTTTCACTTCCTGTGAGCAAGCCAGAAATGCCGGTTAAAAAATGGCATTTTTCTAAAAATATTTTATTCTGGCCTTTATCTGTGTAGCATTTGGCCACATCGAATATTCGGGGAATAGCCGAATAGGTCTAATACTGAATATTTGTTACATCCCTAGTTGGTATTAAACCCAGAAGCAGAAAGTACTTAAAAGTGCAACGTACATTGCAGAACAAACGTGATCTTGGCAGAACATTTCATCCTAAAAAAAAGAATATTTAAAAATTATCCCCATTAATGTTGCAGTATCTGACTTCAAAAGTCATTGACAGAATTGCAAATTCTGAATGCATGCCTTGGTTTTAAATAATTAATTTTAATATAATGTTTTGTCATTAATGAGTAATAAAGATTCTACTGGTTAATTAGTATTTTTATATCTATTTTGCATTTTACTGTGGTCCACCAAATTTGGACAAACTGCTTGCAGAACATTTCCAACTGTTTGAGGTAATGTTGCAGAACACTGGATGTAATTCTGCTCCTGGGGTATTATATGTGTATGACACCCAACGGAACAGACTTCCCCCTGAAAAGTTATTATTCTTGCATCATAATTTCAGGTTTTGCAATGATAATTATACATAACTATTACATACACTGTGCACTGTACAACTGATATATAATTATGCAATATTCATTGTTAAATGTGTATTTAAATGCACGTTTAAAAAAATTATCCTGAACCGAATATATGCTTAGTATTCTCCCAGCCGAATACCAAATGGTTGCCGAATATTCGTTACATCCCTATATCTGACCCATTTGAACACAAAAGATCAAGACAGCAAGAAAATATTAGCTACTTTGTTTATAGGTGATGGATTGGTTACAGCATCTTGCCAAAAGCAAATGGAAGATTTCATAAAAGTTCTGAAATCTAAATTCAAAATTACCTTTGAAACAGCTTAATGCTTTCTTTGTTTATAACCCTTTAAGACCGGATGTATTTTGAAACCAATGGATGTAATGCTGACTACAACTCAAAAATGGACGATATCTGGCATCTAGTGGAAAATTAATCTATAGAGATTCTGGAAACAAGAAAAATCATTTCTTCCGGTATTTACTGCTTATATTTAACCAGGAACAGAAATATAAGCTAAAGTTTAACTCGTACGATCGTACGGGTGTTGTCGTAAAGGGATAAATTAAAATACTGCTGAGTGGAGATATTGAAATTGAACTACAACCATATGCGAAGAAGATATTGTTAAAATTCATTTTTGGAAAACTGCAGACTATAGTCCAAGACAAGTCAAGAATGTTATACAGTGGAAGCTATGGATGGTATTCTTCCTCCAAGTGAAATAGTCCTGCAGTTATTCTAATGTATCTTAAAAGTAATTGACATATTTGAACAGAATTTTGCTTTAAATAAGAAAAACCGATATTTTCTACAATACAAATCTATCTTCTAAACGTATGTTATTTAATTTCTTAAATGTTTCTTTTCCCGCCTTTTGTCGGAAATGACGAGGTGCCAAATGACCTTGGGAGCATTCAGGGAGAAAGCTTTTTTTCTCTGTCTCTTTGGGGACCACATTTGGCGAATAATCTCTCTTGATGCTGGCGTGGATCACTCAGAAAACGTATCAGAATTTATTGCTGTTAATTTCTTTTTTATCATTTTTATATCGTAGCAACTTCTAAAATATCGCTGCTTTTGAAATTATTTATTGATCTTATCTTTTTCCAGTATTTTCATCGGTTTTTGTACTTATATATAACAATATACGTCAAAATAAAATTGAAATATATGAAAAGTGAAATATGAAGGCGATGCAAAGAAATCAAAGGAAAATAAAAATATATCATAAAAAAGAGTACACATGAGTCAAAATATTGAAAAAAGAGGGAAAGTAAAACAAAAGGTTGCGTTATTGGCATTTTCTCCAATATTAAATAATTTTCCCAACATTAAAAAAATGCTGAAACAAATTTCCTTTAACCATAGCTTATTATTCCCGCCAAAATTGTGTCGATTAATCAGTTCCAAAACGTAGGAATTTGTTTTGTTTATGATTCAGTTGCTTTTAAGATGTGAGATTGGGATGGATTTCTGTACATCTAATTTATTTACATTCCTGGTTAGAATACGATATAGTATATGCACACATTATTAATTATGTACATAAAGAAAGTTTCAAAAGCATCGGCGCTCTTTTACCACATAACCCTGGTCGGCCATGGCCTTGGGCTCTCCCCTTGGTCATTCACTCAACCTCTTACGTCAGCTCACTCTCTTTTGCACCCCTCTTTCCCCAGTCTTACAGTGGTGGTCAAAGAAAAGTGTGGGGTGGTTGTCCGTAGACGTTCGAAGAGCTGATACTTGTCAAACAAATTGAATATTCTCTGCAAGCTCATTATGGATGGATTTAAAAATCCAGACTCACAAATAATTAAAGTAGCACGAAATTTGTTCCAAAAAAATAAGAAGGGCAAAGTCTTGCAGAGTTCAGCTAGGAAAAGTGCTCTGAATATTTTTATTCGGCTTAAAGATGAAAATCCTAATGCGACTATCAAGTCTATCGTTGACCGGGCATCTGAACTGACTGGAGTATCCGCAAGTACGTTGTTTAAGATCGAAAAAGAAGCAAAGAGTGGTATTCTTCAGACCCCGGGTAAAAAACGGCCAAATGCTGTTGGTAAAAGAACTCGTTTGAATACGTATGACAGTTTTACTCTTCAAAGCATCAGAAGAAGAGTACATTCATTCTACAAAAGAAATGAAATCCCCACTGTGAAAAAACTTTTAAATGACTTAAACAACGAAGCGGACATTCTCCAGCAGAAAATAAGTGAAAGGACATTATGCCGTCTTTTAAATGACATAGGATTTTCATTTAAAAAAGGAGACAATCTGCTCTAATTGAAAGAGATGACATTATAGCATGGCGAAGAAAATATTTAAGGGACATAAAACTGTATAAAGAACAGCAGAAGATCATCTACTATTTGGACGAGACTTGGGTTAACGCCGGTATATCTACCACAAAAGTGTGGCAAGATAAAACTATAAAATCGTGTAGCGATGCTCGGAGTAAAGGTCTCTCCACAGGATTGAAAGGACCAAGTGGTAAAGGAGGCAGATTAATCATAGCACATGTTGGCAGTGAAAGAGGATTTGTGAACGATGCTGCTGATATATTTAGCAGCAAAAAAACAAAAGATTACCACGAAGAAATGGATGGCAACCATTTTGAATCGTGGTTTAAATCAAAATTAATACCGAAATTGGAGCCCAACAGCATAATTGTCATGGACAATGCTTCGTACCATTCCGTCAAAGAGGAAAAACTACCTACCCAGTCTTGGAGGAAAAAAGATATTCAGGAATGGTTAACAAACAAAAACATTCCTTGGGGAAGCGATTTGTTGAAACTTGAATTGTTGCAAATCGTGTCAACAGTTAAGCATAAGTTTGATGGGTATCGTATTGACAAAATTGCTTCTGAAAGAGGTCATAAAGTTCTTCGTTTACCTCCGTACCACTGCGAACTAAACCCAATTGAATTAATTTGGGCGCAAGTGAAAGGCTATATTGCCCGCCAGAATCAAACATTCAAATTGCCAGAAGTGAAAAATTTGTTACTCGAAGCCTTAGATAAAGTTTCGGGGAATGATTGGAAAAATGCCGTTGCCCATGTAACAAAAATTGAAAAAGAATTTTGGACAATGGATGGGTTAATAGAAGATGTCTGGGAACAAAATGAATTGACAATTCAACTCTCAGACTCTGATAGTACCCAAGAAAGCGAATCTTTTTCAAGCTAATCTATTTTTCATTTTTTAATGTATAGGTATGTATGTGTGTTTGTATTGACGTGAGTGGTAAATATATATATATATCTTTTTCATGTTATTTTAATTTCAAGTGCAATATTTTAAACTTGATTATTGATTGTAGTGCAATTTATTTCTTAGGGGTTTTGCAATATTTAATGATTAATTTTCGATTAGTATTATTTATTTTAATTATTTGTGATAATTCTTATTACGTGAGAATATATATATGTTTGTGTTTAATTGTTTAGTGTAGATTTAATAATTTCTATAACCATTTAATTTGTAGGGATTTGTCATCTTGTAATGTAATGGTTTTAATGCAAATTTTTGTATGTTTGGATGTACAATTTATATTGTGTATTTAAATTAATACTTTTGATATTAATTTACATATATATAGAATGCTGCCCAGCATGTAACACAATATATTATTTTTTTGCATTTTATATGTTTGGCTCAATCCGTTTATTTATAAAACTAAATGTTAAACTCTAGATTTAACGGATTCATTTGTGCGCAAGTTTATCCAAAAAAATATTTGCATACAATGAAAAATATTATAAGAGTGTTAAGAAAAATATTTAAAATAGAATATGAAGCTTTCGGTTATGCTGTATAATATAAAACATGCAATGTACATACCTTAACTTCTCAAAACTCCGTATTAGAAGAGTGAAAAAAAAAGTTTTACTGAATATATAGTTTAAAATTTCAGTTGTAATTCGATTATTATTCGAGCATTATTCATTGTAAATATTTTAGTTTTTTTTTTATTAAATTTCCTTTTAATTATTAAAAAATTTATGCATCCTTTATTTCAAGATAACATGAAAGCATGGTTGGTGTAATCATTTTTTTTGCATAGAATCTTCTGCTGTATACAATTTTAAATATAGTGTCAAGTGTCTACTATTGATATTTCTCAGGCTTCCTTTAATTAATAATGCACAAATTATGTAAAAAAAATCGATCCAAGCAACTTTCTCTTTTTGCTTTGAGAACGAAACGTTGGCGCACACGAAGCAAAGAAAATCTACTTCTGGCTGTTGGCGAATTCTAACAGAAAGTAACCCCAAAACGCGCAGGAACACCAACTACGTCATTCATCGGTGCAGCGCCGGAAGCATACCGTAATCTCTGTTATCTTCTTGGCCTGTCTTTGACTATAGTTTACACTTCAATTAAAAAAAAAAAAAATTACAAAGATGGAAAATTCATATGGAGATCAAATCAGTGAACTATTTCTTTATGAAGAAGCAATAGTGTTTTTAGTTCTTTTTTTTCCAGTTTCTTTATTTACTATAGAATTGTATTGTCCAAATAATTAAACTGCAACATGTCAGATATTTTTTTAATCTTAATATTAGTTAGTTAAAACACAATTTTAGGTGTTGATTTGCTAACTAGTTAAAACTTTTTGTCTACTGGTATTTTTACTTTTGTTTTCAATTATACACGACTATCTTTTATTAATAAATAAATATTAATATCACACATCTACATTGCTTGTTCTTGAAAGTTTTTGTTTCAACTTTGTTGGTGTATGATGGATTATATTTAAAATTAAGTGTTATCATTAAAAACTTTTTCTAGGCCTTGAATTCCAAAAGTGAAGAATATAAACTTCCTGTAGAATTTGTGGATTGCAGCATTGATTGTCTGTCTTTCCAAGTGCCTTGGATGAACTTTGCTAATAAAAATTCAATTATTGAAGTGAAAGGATTGAAACTGGTTGTGCAGCCAAAAGAAAGACCCGATGATGGTATGTATTCTTTTCAGCAGCTTTAGTGCCCATAATGAATTAGCTTATGATTAGATTCCTTCTGAGATTTCCTGTGAATATGAACAGATCCAGATGGATATTAATAGATTTCATAATACTGCTGCACATTATTTAGTGTTTATTTTGACTTTAAAATTTATTATTTTTTTATTTTATGCTTAATTTGCATTTTTAAATTAATTTAAAAATGCAAATTAGGTACAAAATAATCATTAGTTAATCATTATTTTAATTTGACTAAATATTTGCATTAATGAACATCAAATATTATTTTTTTAGCATATACTTTTTGTTTGTTTCGTAGGATTACAATAGCAATGAGCTAATCCTACTTCTATTATTTAAATATACACATATTACGATTTTTTAGAGAATATTGAGCATTCCTTTAATGAAAAGAACAACATCTAATCTGGAAATCGGATGGCAGGGCTTTGCATACACTTAAAATAAATTTTTTCAAAGGCAGTTAGGGTCTTGGAGAAATCTCTCATCTAGTTAATTTTCATGAAGATATTTTACAAGTTATTATGGAAGAATATTTTTGCACTATAGCAGAGAAAATTTCAAGATAAATACTTTTTGTTCAACAGCTTTTTACATCCTCTGGAAATCCTTTAGAATTCCACACCTGTTTGGTACAACATGGCTTACAAACATGCTGTTGTGCCATAAAACACTAAACAAACCATTGGAGCTCCAGCATAGATGCCTTTTATGCTCAATATTTAGAGCATATTACAAATTGTATGTTTCCTTTAGAAAAAGGTAGGGGAGGAGTCTCTTTTTCTTATTTTTACTTTATGATAATTGAAGACCAGGCACAGGTTCTGAAGGAGGGAGGAACTGTTCTGTTTCAGAAATTGATAAAAGTTTTAGCTTCCTGATAACTAACTGTAGGAGGAAAAGCTTTGAAAGGATATCTCTTTCATTTGCTCAGCATTCCCTAGTAAACCTGCACTCTGCTTAAACTATGCAATTATTGTTTTCTTGCCCTTCTGTAAAAACTTAAATCTTCTTACTTAAAATTTTTCTCCCGTATAACTTCACTTATAAATGGAATAAATCTATTTTTTATTTCATTTACAGGCCCAGATTTGCCATAGGGCCAACCATGGCCTAGGGTGCATATGCAGAAGAAATAACTAAATATTTACAAACTTTTCATTATTATTTTGAAAAGACCTTATAAAATTATGTGTTTGAAATTTACATTTGCTACATTAAATATTGAATGATAAATTTTTTTGTCTTCTATGGACCTTACCGTCCCTTGTCCTTGCACTTTTTTGCATTGAAATAGATTTAGTAAAATCTGTCCTCTTCCATGACTCTTCACACCTATTCACCGACAAAAGGGTAAACGAAGAAGTTCTAATGGGAATTTCGCACGATATCAAGAAATTCGATGGAGTATTTTTGTCGGGTATTAACACATTCATTGCTACGAATGAGATATCTCGTCCTTCAGGAATCTTCGCTGTGCACTAGAATTTGACTTGCATAACAAATTTATTAAGTTAAATATGTTAATAGATGTCCACAGAATATGTTCACCTTTCTTTTTTTATTTATAAATTGTCTAGAGCGAGAGCGGTTACTTTCTCGTATACGAAATATACAAAGAGAAAGTATTGTAATCGTCAAAAAATTCAAACTCGAGATTTTAACGAATCTCCATGTTTTAGACCTTCCTGAGTCCGAAAAATACAATTTTGGAATTATGTCTGTGTATCTGTCTGTGAACATGATAACTTGAAAACTATTAGAGCTACGTGGATAAAATTTCGTATGTGGTCTTTAAACATAATTTGTAGGTTTTTATCAAATTTTGGACAAAATCCGTCAACGGGAAGTCTTGTCTGTATGTCCGTGGTCATGTGAACACTATAACTCAAAAACTTGAAAAGCTAGATGGATAAAATTGCATACACAGTTTTATCGTCATGAATGTAGGTCCGTATAAAATTTTGGGCCAAATCCGTCAAAAGGTTGTCGGTCTGTATAATCGCATCTCCATGCGCATGAGTACTGGACACAATCTTCTGTGCATGATATTTATTGACTCCTGCTTGGCGCTTTTTTTTTCCCCATCCGATTCTTCATGCGTATGCTTACTGGTAGCAATCTGTACACGCAGAAGGATTATGTGACTCTGTCCTTGAGCCAGCAAGAGTAGAAATCGGAATGCATCTCTTTGAATTTGATTCTTTACCTAAATATTTTCCGATAGTTCTTGGATCCTGGGTTACAATAGGTTCGAATTTTTTTATCCACTTGGGGAGAAGGGAAACGCACCTTTTTCGAGAAGTATACAAGAAAGTTGAGGGGAGAACACTAACGCTGGTTGTCTTTCTTGGTGCTTGCATCTAATTTGTGCATTGTGATGAATGTGTTATTCCATAAGTAATCTAATTTTGAATTAAAAAATTATTGTTGTTCAAAGATTTATAAACATTGTATTAAGTGATTTTCTGTTTCAAAGATAAACTATTTATATTCAGAATATGCTTTGGCCTTGGTCATAGAAATTTGTAAACCTGGCCCTTTTCATTTACCGTGCATATATTGAGCTGTCAAGCTTAGTGTGTTATATTATTCTAAAACTATCTTTAAAGATTGGATTTATTGTTTGAGATGATTAACAAATAATAGTCTTTGTTCGTTCCTTGATTTGTATCTTCTTTCCTATGGAAGATATTTTTTTGCCATTTTCTTAACAGTTTTAACCCTATAATGTTGATTCAGGCAGTGTCAGTTGATCAGATGCTTATCATTTTATAGCAAGAAAAGCTGTTTTATTGTGAATAATAGTTTTCAAATTACTTCTGTTTTAATTTGGCTTAATGTAAATATTTTGTTATTTATTTCAGTTGTTTTATAAGTGGTTCTATTGATTCAACATGGGTAACTCTCTTTCATCTCTGAAGAATTAGATGACTTTATTATTAGGCTGATTAGATTTTTTAAGGATTTATTTCATATCTTAATTGAAAATGTTTCATTTCATAGTATTCTGATGACTCATCAAAGCCTGAGTATTATTTAGTTTTATTTGAGTTGATAATTCATAATTCATTGATTTGTTTTGCTGATACTGTGTGTTTTAATATATATATTTTTTTTCTCTTTCAGATCCAATGTTTAGTTCTATGTTTGATTCTATGATGACATCTAGTTATCAATTGGCTGAAGAATACTTAAATTCAAAAACTGATGATGAGGAAGAAGATGACGAATTTGAAGGTTATGATTTGCCTTCTGAAGGAACAGGAGGTGTTTCAAGTGTGGCAAACCTAATCAATGCATGTAAAGTATATTTTGATAGTATAGTTGATAAATTTCTCAGTGCACCTATATATATATACAGTAATACCTCATTACAACAATACTTTGGGGTCCAAATAAAGATATTGTTATGGAGGGATGTATTGTTATATCGAGGGGCGTTATAATTATGATATAAAAAAACTTAAATTTTTGTTGTTTTAATGTGGACACAATACAACGATATACATTTTGTAGAAAAAGCATCATCAGAGTGTTAATTATCGTTAAAGCATACAAAAATTTTAAAATTCAGCTGTACAATAAAATAGTTCACATACCTGAGAAACTTATTTATAAAAAAAATCCAATATTTTCGTTTGCTTATTCATATTTTTAACTGATAAGTCAACTAACAAGGTTTGCATAGAGTTAATGCACGATAATAATCATTATTTCTAAATGAAAGGATTGAAAAAATGCCCAAATGGACTGAACTGATTGAAGAGCTCCTGGAGTTTCAATAAAGATTGCGATGGATCTGTATCATCCTCATCATTTTTCATTTCGTCTGTGATTTAAGACAGAATATCTTCTTCAGTAACTCCTGCAAAAACCATAAGATCATCATCCGCTGTTAAATATTCCTCCACATTACTTCCAGACATTTTGCCATTTTTTTCTTCAAGCTGAATTAAAGGCTTTTGAAGGCTCAAAGCACATTCTTAAGCATCTGAAACATTGCCTTTTTTTAATTTTCATCATTATCAGTTTGTTTATCCTCCATGAAACAAATGTCCACTTTTTCCCAACAATTAACGAATTGTTTTTTTCTGTAACTTCCAACTCCCAGCAATACTGTCACACACTTCCTTACAACTTCAAAGGGCTCATCTACTTTATTTTCGATTTTTATGAGTATCGAGTCCACCAACCGCCTTTTGCAATATCCCTTGAAGTACTTGATTATACCCACATCGAGAGGCTGCAAAAATGAAGTGCAGTTGGTTTGATCTTTCACTTCCAGGTATTTTGAAACAAGAGATATTGTTGCAGAGAAAGAAAATGGTGTTGAGATTTTTTAAAAATATATTGTTGTACAGGGGTTTATTGCTGTAAAGAATAGTGTTCATTATATTGAGGGGAGATTAACATTATGTTCTATGCAAATTCACCAGACCTCAAAATTTTATTGTTGTAGAGGGATTTATCGTTGCATTAGATATCGTTGTAGTGAGAGTTTACTGTATATATATTTCTTTCTTTTTGGTTCTTTTTTTTCCAATTTATTGCAATTCTGTGTGTTTATTGTTGTATATATATTAAAAGTTGTGAAAGTGCCTCTTCTGCAAGTTTCTTCTGTAAAAATTAGGTATTTTATGTATAAGTCAAAGTCAAAATTTATTTCACTTCATTTACTAATTGAAAATTTGTTTTAAGTTAATTATAATTTTAAAAGCGTATATATAAATGATTTTTGCACTGAAAGATTGTCGCAATTTTAAAATTGCATACCAGTTTAAACATATATCATGAATCCTCTATTTTCTTTTAGAAAATTTTATAAAGATGATTTGTGAGTAATAAGTTTGTAATCTGCTTTGTTTTGTGATAAGCATGATTTTTTTTTTATTTTCCAGTTTTTGCAAATTTAAAAGTGAAATTTGTAGATTCTTATTTGGAAGTCCGACATATTCCTGAACCTGATTCCCCTGGTGTTGCATTTCAAATCAAGATTGCATCGTAAGCATAGTTTTTATTTTTCCTTTGTTCCCTCCCTCCTCAAATAAATTCAGCATTTTCATTGTTTTAAATAAGTCAGATTGAATTTCAGTTACAAAATTTGAGGATTCTTAACATTACTTCATTATTATCATTAACATATATTTTCATGTGATTAACATCAAAAATGTCTTTTATAAATTGCTTATTCAACATAATGATATAAAGTTTTTATTATAATAGTGTTTTATATGCTTTAAGTAAATTTATGAAGCATAAAAGAATAGTTATATAATAAAAAAAAATGGGTTTTATTGTTTTTGTATTAATTGAGTTATCAATGAATTTCTTTTAACAGATAGCTTAAATATTTACTTAACAGAATTATTTATGTATCTTATAATAATTTTTGTTCAAGTCTTTATTGATAACTTTGTAACAAACACAGTTCTTACTAGGAGGCAATTAGTATTCATTTGAGCATTATGGACAAATCATGATTTTTGAAATATAAGAAAAATACATTATACTTTGACATTATTCAGAATCAGATTTGAAAATTGTTCGCTTGTGGATCTTTATTAATTGTTAATTTATTTTATGAAAATGGATGAATTCCTGTTCATGAAATATAAGAGAGATATTTTTTTTCCCTGACATTTTAGCATCAAGACCACAAATTTGCTTTTTTCTAAAAAAAAAAAACCAATGTATTAATAAATCTTTTGCAATCAGCTTATGAAATTTCATATTGCTGATAAATCTTTTGCTCTGTTTTTTAAGTATTGAATTATTGGTATAAACATATGAAGTGTCCTGATCTTCATTCTTTAGTCCCTGTTCCATTGGCCATTCATCCTTGTAAGGAAGGGAGGGGAATAAGTAAGGGAAATAACAGAACACGTACCTGATTTCTATTCTCTGCATTTTAATATGATTTGAAGTTATTATTTAATTTGTCTTTTTGTTCTTTTAGTGCCGACTACTTTGATGAAGCTGGGCAAGATTCTTCTTCACCCAGTGGCAAAACTGACAATGAAAAATTTGACTTTGAACTCCAGGATTATTCTGTTAAAAGATTAATTCTTGAAGGTATGAGCATGTTTACATCACAGTGCTCTGCTGAATCCAAAACTAAAAAAGCAGCTGACTACATGGTAAGATTTTGTTTCTGAATAAGTCACTTAAATTGCCGAGTTAAATTTTAAAAATTAAAATGTGTGCCACAGTTTTAGAATTCAGCTTAACATGTTCACTGCTTAGCAGATTTGCATTTCATTTTGCAGAAGCTACCTTAAAATTGTATAATGAAATTCTTTGAAAATCCCTACGTACTAGTATTTGATTAGCTCATATCTTATTTTACCATAATACTTTAACACATACTGTGACAATAAACATGGTTTAATACTAATTTATAATTTAAATATTGTATAAATTTAATTAATTTAAAAGGTCATTTCATGAATATTAAAATTGTATTTTATTTGTTATAAGTTTTTGAATTTTTATCAGTCAGTTGTACTGAGCATTTCGTTGTGATAGTTATAAAATATTTAAAAGGTTTTTGCAATATTTACCAATTTTGTACATTAGTTATTTAATTTTTGTTTTGAATTTATATCTTTGCATATTTGATTATTTTATAACTGTATAAAATATTTTATTACTATTGTGTATATAATATTATTTCTTAGGATCCATCCCAGTTTGTCCCAGGATCTCCTGAAATGCCGCCTACACATTCCTCCTTTCCCGTGAAAAAAACAGAGGCCAAATTGCAAGTAGATCCAATACTAATATCTAAATTTATTGGAAAACAGGAAGTGAGATTGAAATTAAAGCAGAAGCAAACAATAAGTGGCCCAAAAGTAATTAAAATTTTCTTTTCTTGCAATTCATTACTCGCGTCATAAATATGTTTGTTCCTTTTTTGTGTATGCATATTCTTGTTCCTATTGTGATACATGTTTCAAAATTCCTTTTTTTGCCTCCTTTTTCTCACCATAAGGTTGATGTGGAATTCAGTCTTGGTTCTTTGAATTTATATCTTATTCCACAACAAGTTCATATCCTGTTTGAAATTTTCACTGAACTTCTGAAGCCAGGTATGGAATTCTTTGTCTAATATGAATTAAAACATTTTCAATTCTTTAGCAGTGTTTTGTTAGAGAATGATTGTGTTTTTCGCGAGAATTTATTATAATCGTATTGTTACTGTCTATTTTGAAAACAACTGAGTTAGTTTTAAGAAATTTAAAATTCAGCAATTGAATTTTAAACAAGCCACAAAATTGCTTTTTGCTGTGTTGCTCTTGTTAAATCTTTGTGGCTCAAATTATTATTTGTTAGCAAAATAAAAAATTGGATAAAAGAACTTCATGCTTAAAATTATTCATTTATTCCAGATTAATTAATTGATTGCATTCAGATTAATTAATAAAAATTCATTCTGCATTTGTATCCATATCATGTTGCTTTTTAGGCTCCATTAAAACCCTCTTCACCCAAATTAAAAGTTACAATGCATATAAAAGTAGATTATCCTGGAATGAGTTAAAATATAATTTGATTATTTAACTTGAAGAAAATGAGAAATGGGAAGAAAGAGTTCAGATATGATATATAAATATAAAAGGTGTTTTTTTAAAAATATAACGTACGATTTTTGCTTTGGTCTTAGCTTGTTGGAGACTTTTATGGTTATAGAAAAATAGGTTATAGTTTGTAGTAGTAGTTAGTGGTTGTAGTTAATAGTTTGGTGTATAGAAAAAAATACTCGAGAATAGGGAAAAATCTTGTAACCCCAAAATATCACAAGTAGAAAAATCAAAAAATGATTACTTAATGTTTATTGTAGCTGTCAGTTATTTTATTTGATTTATTATAATTTTTGGAAAAAAAAAGATTAAAGGATGCTAATGTTTTTTTTAAAAAATTGGTCGTGAGATTTGTGATTTAAGCAGTGATTTGGTGATAGCTATATTTAAATATAGCAATCCTTTTATTTGTTCTTTAGAAATATTTAAGATGATTAACAATGTCAGTTGACATCATAAAAATGATCATTCAAACTCTTATTAAATGAAAAATTGAATTACAAATATTTTGGTGTTTCATTAAGTTCATCAAAGTTATCAGTGAAATCTTTAAAAATGACCTTCTCCTTTACTAACGATGTAATGTCATTAACAAATTTATTGATATGAAGGTGGCGCATTTTAGTTAATTGTCTTATAATGTAAAAAAAAAAAAAAATAGTTGGGTTTCTTTTTTCTTCTGTGTCTCCATTGCAAGCTGTGGAAAAATGGAAATTGTTTTAATCTCTAATCAAGCTCTTGTTTTAGGCTCTAATGGTGATACCAAGCGAAAATTGCCCCTTTCTGTTGCAAACAAACCAATGAAAGCTGCTGACTATGCTTTAGTTGAGCAGGAGCTGTTGCGACAACAGCAGAGGTCTGATGGTCCATCTAAATCGCTAAAGAACCAGCAAGGCTGGTCATCGCATTCTTTAGGTAACTCTTTGGTGTATTTAGCACTGTGATTGTCTGGAATGCCTATGCTTGCAGACACTTCGAGTTGTGTGAAAATTCTATTTTATGTGAGGTGGTTGGAACATTATTCTTTAACATTTTTGGATTTGCACAGGATCTTGATTCTTTTAAATTTATTCTTTATTTACTTCTTCCCTATAATACCCTTTTGTTTCAAATGGTTGTTTAATGATTGTAAATTAACCAACACCTGTTATGTGCACGACAGGAAAACTAAACTAGATGAAAAGTATAATTTAATAAGGCAACAAATATTACCTCTGTATTCTTAGATGCCTAGCAAGCTTGCATTTTAATTTATTTATCTGAACTGGCAAAAAAATACCTTATATTTTTATACAGTTATATATGCCTAAAATTGATAGTTTCTAAAATTGTTTGATCTTTAAATGAGCTGAGGTGGTATTTTTAAAAAATGTTTTTAGCCTAACACAATATTTAATCTTAAATAATATAATAAATGCGAACATGTGTCTGTCTGTTTGTTACACTTTCAAGGCCAAACTACCTAACCGATTTGGATGAAATTTGGCAGAGTTATAGCTTGAAACCGAGGAATGGACATAGGGTATGTGACATCATCTTAAATGCAATATTTTTGACTGCACAAAACAATTAAATAATTAACAAAGAAAGGCCCATTGACTCGACGGTTTGTGATGAAGGTTACTACTTAATTTTTAAATCAACTGTCACGAGATACTTAAAAAAAGCGTAAACATGTAGAATAAGTTATTTTTAAAATCAACTGTCACGTGATCGTAAGGGAAAGTGTGATTATGCGATCTTGCTTGGAAAAGAAATAAAAAATTAATTTAAAGGAATAATAACTGAAATTTTTCAACTCGATGCTTGATATTAATTTTCTGAGTTTGCAGTCTATTTAATTGTAGTAATTTATATTTGCATCTTTTCCTTATCAAATTTTACTCAAGAAACTGTTGATAAATTGACACTGGGACTGAAATCTGTTGATAGATATAATCTAGTTGCAAGAGTTTTTAGATTAAAATATAAAAACTAATGTTAATTATAGCTAAAGGAAAATGTATGAAAATATATTGTGATTTATGTAATCGATTAAATGGCAGAAGCAGATGACATATGACATATTTCTCAGATTGTAAGGGCCTGATGATATCATTAAGAACAATGATTGAATTTACAACGTAGAATTAACTTAGGTAGAAAACCAAGTGATTACAATAACTGGTAAAGATCTATTGAGCTTTGGAATGAGTAGATTGTGTAGAACAGAGGAAGTTAGTAATGACCTAATGCAGAAACTGCACTTTGATACTGAAGAGTTGCAACAGCGACTAACAGAGTTCGTTCCAAGATTGAACCCAGAACAAAGAAAAAAAAAAAAGTTTTTGATAATTTTTTGCAACAGATTGAAAGTGGTGAATGTGGTTCTTTTGTCTGGATGCTCCTTGGCGGTATTGAAAAGTCTTTCCTTCTCAAACTACTCTTAGCTTAAATTCAGAAAGACAAAAAAATTGCTAGCGCAGTAGTGAGCACTGTATAGTGTTATAGCATTGTAAGCTGTTGGTTTAAGACGAATGTACAATGGCCCACAAAAGAGCAGTTGAAGCGTTAAATCGAACTATAACAGATATTAACAACGAAAGTATCATGAAAGGGATGGCAGTATTGATGTCGGGCAATTTTAGACAGATTCAACCTGTAATAACTAGGGGACACTAACTAATTTTTAAAAAATTAAACTAAATTGAATGATGCTTTTTTTTTTACCTGATAATGTTTATAGGCTAGAGCATATTTGTAAATTGTGTGATGCGACATGCATGATGCAAAAATTGATTAAAATGCTCTACAGGACAGACCATTGGATCTAAATCTACCAAATTTAGCACATAGTTATTTCTTAGGGTTCTGCTATTCATAAAGGGTTTTTAAAATTTTTTATCAAAAATTAGTAAAAACATTTTAAAAATTAGTAGAAATTTAATGTTTTTCCTCAATAACCTTGGAGCATATTATCACACAACAAACATTTTTACACCACTTTAAAATTCAAAAAATTATCTTTTCAGTGATAATTTTTATTTCCTTGCAATTTTTTCTCTGGAAAATTTTTGAAAATATTAACTATATTTTACAACCATACTTTTAATTGTTTAGGTACTATATTGCTTGCTGCAACACTATTAAATATATTTTTTGTGTGCAGGTTATTATTGCTATAGTTAACAATAATTTTTTAAAAATATGAAGATGGATGAATCAAACTTAAAACATTATCATGCTATGATGCTTTAGATTTAAGGTTTGAATTTTCTTTAATTTTTTTTTTCTCTCTGCTAAGTTTTTAAGCATAGAATTGGCTGTTAAAAAGTGCAGGTAGGATTTCTTTTTTACTAATTTTTTGTAGTGAATTTGTTGTTTGTGGTGGTTCATATCTCTGTACAACTCCTTTACTTTAAAATGAAGATATCGCTATTGGCAATTATAGCATTTTGAGTATGATAAACATAATTTCAGATAGTAAGTAAATGCCGCATGTGAATAATTTTTTTTATTTGCATCTTTATCTCTCATTTCATTACAATATATGCTATACGTGATGATTTCACAGATTTTTCAGTTTTTTATTAGTTTCATTTCAAAAATCCAGCAAATTTTCTGATCACAAAATAATTTTCATTTAACTTGATTCCTAGATACTTTTATTATCCTAATTACAGTTCTTTTTCATTTGAATCTTTTTTTCTTCTGTGAAATGTTTTGTACTGCATTTAGTACTTGTTGAATGTTATTAGGCTTGCCTTACTTTTGTGCCAAAGGGAAACAGATTCATAGTAATTTAAGCAGGATCTGAATCTTCTTGATTTTAAATTAACATTCTGGACTTTATGAACCACTGCTCATATAACTGTCATATGCAAAGTTTGAGGAAATCTGTCTTTGATTTGAAATTTTTGCCTAATATCAAAATTATGAGAATAAACCAGTTCTTTTTGTTGAAAGTTTTATGATACAGGAATATGTGAAAATCATCATTTTAATCTACTTATGCTGTTGCTGTGTAAATCTGCTGTTTGAAAATTGTATAATTCTTTTTATTTGGCTGATCCAAATACATTTGTACTATATAATTGTTTCAGTCCACAAGATTTTAATTTAATTAGGTATTATTGATACAAAATAAAATGTTATTGGTGTAAAAGAAAAAAAGAATATTAGTATTGCATAGATTATATTTTATTACTTAAAATATAATCTATGCAATATCAATAAAAGTAGCATTTTTGGGTTGTCACTTTTTTCTAAATGAGCAGTTATGGTTTTGAGTTAGTATCATACTGTTGTATGGTATAATTTATTTTGTGTTGTGTGATTCCAAGAACCATATAAAAAATGCTGATATTTGTAGATGATTAGTGGAGAGGATTGAATAAAGGACATCTGACCTTTGTTGATTAATTTCAAAAATTTTTATTATTCTTGGTTGTAGGAGTGTTGGTTTGGTGTTAGCTCGTTGGTGAAACTGCTTATATCATGAGTTTTTCTTTGAAATGGAAGGTTTTTTTTTATGATGTGCCACTTGAGGGCGCTACAGTGAGTACGCAGGGCAACATGATGACGTAACAATTAGTTTAGGAAAGTGTGTTGAAAAGAATGTTATTTCCGTTTCAGTACTGTGCATTTTAGAATATATATTAATTTGTTTTCTGTGTTTTAGTTTTTTGTTTCAAGTTATGTAGATAAGCTAAGAATTATTCATATTAATCAATAAATTTTAAAGTGAAGATGTTGTTGTAAGTTATTTTGATTATTCCTTGATTTTTAGTGTATCAGAGTTTTAATTTCTTACTGTATTCATAAATGGCTAATTTTCAGATGAATCGGATGATGAATTTCAGCTGATGACAATGCACAATAAACGTTATGTTGATGCACCTAACAACTCTGTATTGAATGAACCGGATTCTTTATGCAGTAGTATTAGTAGCGATACTAGGTCTGATTGCACAGGTATATCCTTTATAATATAGAAAACAAAATATTTTGTAATAAAATAATTTGCTTTATTTTGTAACATCCGCTGATTTATGATTATTTTAATTAAAATTGCAGGGTCTGTCAGCAGTAGTAATAGGCTTTCTAGGACAAGAGGTGAGTTATTTCTGTTCTTAAAAATAATTGTGATAATTTATTAGATTAAAAACTTGCCTTGTTCTTCTTTATATAATTTTTTAAAATATTTATTAAAGCAGCTTTATTCTAATAAATGCTAATGCAAATGTTTATTTTTTTGTAAATTAACTGTTTGGAAGGAATTAATATCGTACTTTTTATGCTTATTCTTATTAATATGTCATTTTTCTCATAAAATGAGTATGACTCTGTTTATATGCATGACTGAATAGTTTGTGTGTTTAAGCAAAGAAGAAAAATGAAGCAGATATATTAAAGACAATCAAGCAAATATGTGGCCTTAATATTTCGCACATTATTATTCATTATTTTCACCAAATTGTATTTTCTAAGAGATTTCAGCCGCCTGCATTATTTTCTCATTGCATTATTAAACTTAAAATCTGTGAACAATCAAGTATGAATATGTTTTGAATTTATTTTCAGTAATAAGAAGCATTATATATTTCACAGTCTATGCAATGTTATGCTAAAAATTAAATCTTTCTCCAGGAGAAATGTGATGTTATTGAGGCATTGAAAGTTAAATTTACCTTTGTTTTGTGAGAGATTATTACATACAGTAAGGCTGCTACTCTTCTAATTTCTGAACTTGTTTTTCATTAAAATTACTTCTCTTTCTCTGTGCCTCAAAAATGTCCAGGTAGTCCAAATTTGGTAACTCTCCCTTGTATGGTGCCAAAATATTTAATTACTCTCTGGCCAC